>APFE030367569.1:269780-351745 GCA_000404065.3 Pinus taeda
TTTAAATATATAATCTCTCTTATATATAAATATATTCTTAGGGTGTCCCTCTTCTTCCCGAGTCTCTCCCTTTTATATATGTAAAATATTAAAATGTCAAGTTCATTATCAATTCTCTGAAACATGACCAATATTTGAAACAATGCCTTAAAAATACAAAGGAACAATTTAAACTATGTGTTTCTAGTTATTCTTGTGAGAAAAAGTAAAGCGACTCTAATTGTTAAGCATTGACTGTCACATACAATATGCACACAATCTTCTGCGATACATATACATAAACAAAAAAAATACTCATCAACATGACATCCCAGATATCGCCCTTAAATGAGGTGTCACATGCTTCCTTAACCCATCAAGGTATTGCTCCAGTTTCTCAATTAAGGATATCGGTGTTAAGGATGTCTTTGGCCTTTCTTCCTGTGAAGGTTTTAAGAAAGCCTCATGTTTTGTGAGAAGTTCAACATATTTGTCTACATGCTTTGTATTCCCCAACCCCAGGGAACGCGGGAACTCCAAAAAAACAGTGTTCAAAGCTCCCGGAACTTTCCCAAGCTCCCATTGCAGCTCCCACACAAAAGGGAACGTTCCCATACAGTTCCAAAGCTTCCGGGAGCGCGGGAACCACTAGAACGAGTTTCCCACCTCTAGGAAGCGGTTCCCGTGTAACAGAGTTAAATGGTTATTAAATGTTGAAAAACATCATTTCATAATAGTTTTAAAATACTTATTTTCTTGTACATCTCATATCATTAAAATTAGAAAATAATTAAAACTAAGTAAATTATAATATTATTTTAAATTATATTATTATTATTAATAATTATAAAAATTAATACACAAGTTAAGCACATATACATTTAAAAAAACGTGACCAAGATTCTTAACCATGGAGATTTGTCCCCACTTATTATGGATATTTTTTATCTATAAATAGGCTTCATTACAATATTGTGACATACCAATAACCCATGCCCAAAAATCCATAACATACTTCATATGAAACTTGTTCATATGACTTTTTGTTTATTTTTAATTAATCAATTTAATTAAAAAGGAAAAAAGGTCATACCTACACGTACTATGGAGATAAATCTCAACGTTTGATTTGCATATATTACTATGAATATTATGCCTATCATCTACTTAACATGATAAAATATTATGCCATATCATCCACTTAATGATAATTGATAATGTCACATCTACAAAGAAAGGGGTCGTAGGAGGGAAAGGGGTAATTGATAATGTCACATCTACAAAAAAAAGCGGTGGCAGGAGGAAAAGGGGTACTCTATGGTTGCAAGAAGGACAAAGTGTTTAGGTTATCATGGTGTCTTGGCCATATGACAAATAATCAAGTAGAGTCATATGGCCTCTACTAGGGACTTTTCTTAGTCAAGGAACATCAAGTGGACACACTTAGGGTTATGGGAAGTTCTCGCATGATCTTAGATCATCTGCTTAAAGGATCCCTCTCAAACAAGAAATCTGTGAAGAACATCATCAAGAGAATTAGGAAAATTATGGAAGATATCACATCCAAAGCATATTTTCATATCCTGAGAGACTGCAACTTCGAAAGCATACATGTTAATGAAGGGTGTAAATTTAATATAAGTGAATAAGGATTAATTGCAAAATCAAGCCTACTATAATTACCTAATAATTGATGAATTCTATTAAAAAAATTCTTGGTAGTATTATGTGTTATAAATTTTGTATTTTTTTGAGTTTTTTTATAACTTATTCACTTACAAAACTTTTTTTTTGTTGTTCATATATTTCTTTATCAAGAAAATTATTAAGCCAAGATGCTCACTGTATAATCCATTATAAAAACAATATATAATTTTGTACATTCCAAACATGAAATTGAGACATATCCCTTTTAAATAAAAATAAAATATTCTTAAAATAAAAATACAATTAAAACTCGTTTTATTTAAAACTATTATATTTATTTATTTTTTATATAAAATCATATTAAAAAGGATGAACAAATTTGTATGATAATGAAACTCGACTTCAGAATATTCTCTTGTGAATGAAGGTTTATTCAAAAACTAACTTCCGTTTGTTCATATTTTGTTGTTTAAAGTGTGTTAGATGCGTGAAACGTGACACATTTTGAATGGATGCTATATTCATTATCGGAAACAGACTAAGCTTCTAAATGAAAGTATACAGGAACGAACTAAGTTAAATAAAAATATTAAATAAAAAAATAGAGAAAAAAGTTGATTATAAATCAAAATTTGACAATAATCTTATGTAATTTCTTTTCAAAATTTGTGAATTTCTTTTTATCTAACTTTTAAAATAAAATTTAATATTTGAACCGTTTTTTAAGTAACTTGTGAAAAATAATAGTTAAAAAAAAATTGAAGTTTTATGTCATAGAGTGAGTATATATTGGAATTTGGATTGAGAAATTTTAAAATTTAAAATTATAAATAACAAAACTAAAATAGTTAGTTTGTATTGGAATTTAGATTGAGGAATTTTAAAATTTAAAATTATAAATAACAAAACTAAAATAATTTGAAAATATACACTGTCCACAAAATATAATGCAAGGTTTATGAATTGTATTTCAATTTCTTCAGTTAATGGAAGGTTTTTAAATTGTATTTCAGTTTCTTTCGTTAACTCTCGTCCTTAATTTATTGAGGATTAAGAAATATTTCAGATGAGAAAGATCGAGAGCGTGAACAACGTTACTTTTTTCTAATAGGATAAATGTGTTGATGAAGAAAGGCTATGGTGTAGAGATTTTTTGTTTCATAAATTAAGCAAAAATTTCTAATGTGTAACAATAATAAGAATTTCTTGTTAGATTAGCTTCAGTTAGTTGGGAAAGAGTTAATGTATCTTATATTTGTTGTGAGAGGATTTATGAGTCAATTAGATTTTCTTGGCTATAAAATATATGCCCGTATACATATTGGATGGTGAGAGTTTGTGAGGAAAATGATTATTTTGTAATCTCCTGATTAATAATAAGATTGCCGATGCCTATGTTTGATGGACGTAGCCCAGATTGGTTGGGTGAACCACGTTAATTTTTTGTGTCTTATGTGCATGGTTTAATTGCTGTGTATACCTTTTTTGTCTGTTGCGCACCGTTGGCTCTAGCAAATGGTATCAGAGCATGTTGGACGAGCGCGCACCGAAGGAGTGACGGGCCCAAAGTTTGAACGGTTGAGCCTGCCTGATGGTGCATATACTCCCTTGGTTGCTGGTGCAAACGAATGCTGGTGGTGCGTAAACTCCCTTTGCTGCTAGTGCAAATGATTGCTGGTGGTGTGTATACTCCCTTGGCTGCTGGTGCAAACGATTGTTGGTGGTGCATATACTCCGATTGGCTACTGGTGCACTGAATGGCGGTAGCGTATTTTTTTTGTGTATGGATTTTATTAAGTACAGGGTTTAGAGATGCGCCAGCCAGTTTTTTTAGTTTCTGTTTAATGGGACTTCCCAATGTACTGTCATATTATCAACACTTTTGAGAATCCCAACCACAATATTGATGAAAAATAAGCACAATAATAAAGTCAAATGATTCCGCTCTTCCTCTTAACAAGTGAAGGAAATCTGAACACATAGATATACGGTGGTATCAAGATAGCCACATAGTCTGCCTTTTAGGGTTATGTTCGCCTACATATAAGATTGTCGGCAAGTTCTGCTGAATTGTCAATGAAATCTGCGTAGCAACGTGCTGGAGATTGAAATTGCTAGAGAATTCTGGAATAGCGTGAAATCGACTCCACCTAATGAATCCCTTGTGGATATATCACATAGATTGCACTAACTGACAATCACTCCCCCATCAATATTGTAATTTGCACAGCAAAAACAAAAAAAAGAAGTTTATTTTTAAGAGCAAAGGCAGTAAGGCATAGGCGTTTGTTTTTGAGATTAACTACTTTTCTTTAAAAGTTGGATTTGGAGATTGATGTTTTTTGGTTGATACAAGATGGCGAAAACTCAGAGTGCCCGGTTTGAAATTCAGAAGTTTAATGGCAAAAATAATTTCGAGATCTGGAAGGTGAAGATGTACGATTTGCTTCTCCAACATGGTGTGGCAAAGGCATTGTTGGGAAAATCCAAACAGCCTTACAACATCACAAATAATGAGTGGGCCGAGATGGATGAAAGAGCGATAACTGGTATTCGACTGTGTCTGGATGATGATGTCCTGTTTAATTCCGTGTCGGAGACAACAGCTGTTGGTTTGTGGACAAAACTGGAGAAACTTTACATGACCAAATCCTTAACCAATAGGATTCTCCTGAAGCGACAGTTGTATAGTGTGCAAATGAAGGAAGGTACATCGATTGCTGATCATTTAAATGCTTTTAATACTCTTCTGGTGCAATTACAAACTATAGAAGTAAAAATTCAATCTGAGGATAAAGCTAGTATTTTATTGTTCTCGTTGCCCGAGTCATGGGATCATTTTGTTACTTCTATAAGTCTTAGTTCATCAGAAACTATTGAGTTTGATGATGTAGTTGCATCTTTATTATGGGAAGAAATAAGGAGAAGGTCGCATTCAGAAACCTCTACATCCGAAGCTATGATGGTTAGAGGTCGTTCGAAAGAAAGACACTCCAGTAGGCCGAGCGACTCACGTTCAAAGTCGAAAGGGAAGAAGAGTAAGGTAAAGTGTTGGTTTTGTGGCAAATCAAGACATTTAAAGAAGGACTACTGGAAGCGACAGCAGCAAACTTCTAAAGCGGATTCTTCGACAGAGAAGAAGGAGGCAAATACGACAAATACAGGTTCGGCATCTGGTTCAGGTATGAGTGATGAAGTATTATCAGTTAATGTGTCAAGTCATGATCAACATTGGTTGTTAGATTCCGGTGCATCAAACCACATGTGTATTCATAAAGAATGGTTTAAGACATATAAATCAATTAATGATGGAGTTGTGTACATGGGTAATGATGTAACATGTAATATTGTGAGGATTGGGAGTATACAACTGCAAATGTTTGATGGGAGAACTAAAATGTTAACTGATGTGAGGCATGTACCAGATTTAAGGAAAAAATTGATTTCATTAGGAGCACTTGATTCAAATGGATATAAAACTGTGATTCAAGGTGGAGTAATGAAAATTTACAAAGGTATTTTACTAGTTATGAAAGCTAAGAAGGTAGGAAATCTATTTCAGTTAGAAGGAGGTACAAGGTCAGATTATGTGTCTATGGTGTCTGAACATGACAGTAGTTCCATTCACTTATGGCATCAAATATTGGGGCATATGAGTGAAAGAGGGTTAAAAATTTTGGTTGATCGCAAGTTACTTCCAAATCTAAAGTCTGGAAAGTTAGATTTCTGTAAGCATTGTCTGTTCGGAAAACAAAGTAAACAAAAATTTAAAACAGGAAAACATACTAGTAAAGGAATACTCGATTATATCCATTCAGATGTTTGGGGACCAGCCCCTACAACCTCATATGGTGGTTCATCTTATTTTGTATCATTCATTGATGACTTTTCTAGGAAGGTTTGGGTCTACATGTTGAAAAGAAAGTCTGATATGTTTTCAGTTTTCAAGCAGTTTAGAGCGTTGGTAGAAAACAGCACTGGTAGAACAATAAAGTATTTAAGAACTGACAATGGTGGTGAGTTTACTTCCAAGGAGTTTGATAGCTATTGCAAGGATGCAGGGATCGAGAGGCATAAGACCACGGTTTATACTCCTCAGCAAAATGGAGTTGCTGAATGCATGAACAAGACTCTTCTAGAAAGAGCAAGGAGTATGCTGAGTAACGCCGGGTTGCAAAAGGAGTTGTGGACGGAAGCAGTGGAAACAACTTGTTATGTGATAAACCGATCTCCATCGACGGTGATAGACTACAAGATTCCGCAAGAGGTATGGAAAGGACACCCTTGTGACTATTCTAAACTCAGAGTGTTTGGTTGTGATGCATATGCTCTAGTGCCTAAACATCAACAAACTAAGTTAGATCCAAATTCTAAAAGGTATATCTTTGTTGGGTATGGTGTTGGAACAAAGGGATATAGATTGTGGGATCCTACTACCCGCAAAATCATCATCAACAGAGATGTAAAGTTTAATGAATCCTCTCTTGTACAGTTAGATGTAGATAGTCGATTGAAACAGGATGATGTATTTGACTTTTAGCACATTCAGTTTGATAGCATTTCTAACGATAGTCATGATGACCATAGTTCAGATACTAGTCATGAACAGGTTTCAGAATCAGAACATGAATAGGATTCAGGTTTAGATCATGAACAGGTATCAGATACTGATCGGCAAGAAGTTCCTACAGGTGGTAGTCAGCCAATCGAGGAAGCGCCAGAAACATCCTTAAGGAGGTCGACAAGAATCAAACGGGCCACCGAGAAGGTATGATGATTATGTTACTTCAGTTGCATTTACTGCTAATGACGATGAACCTTTGTGATATCAGAAAGCAATAGAAGGTTCAAAAAGTGACAAGTGGAAAGCAGCCATGAAGGACGAAATGATGGCCTTAGGTAAGAATGGCACATGGGATCTGGTTGAGCTTCCGAAAGACAGGAAAATTGTGGGGTGTAAATGGGTTTTCAAGCTGAAACAGGGTGTGAATGTTACAGAAGACAGGTACAAAGCAAGGCTGGTTGCAAAAGGGTTCTCTCAGAAAGCCGACATTGACTTTCATGAGATTTTTTCACCAGTTGTTAAAATAGTTTCAATTAGAATTGTGTTAGCATTAGTGGCTTTGCTTGATTTAGAGTTGCACCAATTAGATGTTAAGACTGCATTTCTACATGGAGACTTAGATGAGGAAATATATAGGGAACAACCGGAACGGTTTGTTCAGCATCGCAATGAGAAATTTGTCTACAGGCTCAAGAAGTCATTATATGGCCTGCAGCAGTTGCCTCGGCAGTGGTATAAGAAGTTTGATTCTTTCATGTTGAGTCAGAAATATGTTAGAAGTGAATATGATCATTGTGTTTATTTTAAGCAAATTAAAAATGGCATATTCATTATCTTAGTATTGTATGTTGACGATATGCGTTTAGCAAGCAAAAGCATAGAATAAATCAACAGGTTGAAGGCTCAGATGGCAAGGACATTTGATATGAAAGATCTAGGAGCAGCAAGAGAGATTTTGGGCATGGAGATTTTCAGAGACAGGAGCAATGGTAAGGTATGGCTATCACAACAGAAGTATATTGAGAAAATACTTTTGAGATTTGGTATGAACAATGTGAAGCTTGTGTCAGTCCCTTTCGCTTCCCATTTCAAACTTTCTTCGAGTTTATGTCCCAATACAGATGAAGAAAATGATTATATGTCACGAATTCCATATGCCAATGTAGTACGGTGTTTAATGTATGTGATGGTTTGTACTCAACCAGATATTTCACATGCAGTTGGGGTTGTCAGCAGGTATATGGCAAATCCGGGTAAAGAACACTGGTCAGCAGTGAAATGGGTGCTTTGATATTTAAGAGGCACAAGTACTTATTGTATCACTTACAATAAGAGTAGTGAATTTGTTTGCAGGTATGTTAATTCTGATTTTGCAGGTAATTTGGATAAGAGAAGGTCAACTTCAGGGTATGTCTTTACTCTTATAGGTGGAGTTATTAGTTGGATGTCAAAGCTACAAAACATTGTTGCTTTATCCACTATTGGGGCAGAATACATTGCTGCTTCTCATGCTTGCAAAGAAGCGATTTGGTTGAAAGGTTTGTTTGGTGAATTTGGTAGGTTGCAGGACAACATCAAGTTATTTTGTGACAGTCAAAGTGCAATACATTTGGCTAAGAATCCGGCCTATCATAGTAAATCAAAACATATCTGATCAAGTACCATTTTGTAAGACAGATTATCACTGAAAGGGGAGTCTCTCTTGAAAAAGTGCATACAAAGGAGAATTGTGTAGACATGTTCACGAAACCAATTTTGTTAAAGAAGCTACGTTGGTGTTTGGCTTCTCTTGGCTTGCAGAAAAGATAAAATAATAAACAAACAGGGTATCAGGTTAATTGTTGTCAAGGTGGAGATTGTTGAGATTTTCTGTTTCATAAATTAGGCAAAAATCTCTAATGTGTGACAACAATAGGAATTTGTTGCTAGATTAGCTCCAGTTAGTTTGGGAAAGAGTTAATGTATCTTATATTTGTTGTGAGAGGATTTATGAGTCAGTTAAATTCTCTTGGTTATAAAATACATGCCCTTACACATATTCTGATGGACGCATCGGTGCTCAGAGCAAACTTATCGAGCTGTTTAGGCTAACAGTTCTCGATACACTAAAATTGAAAAAATGTTCGACTTCTCTCTCTATTTTTTCACATATTCGGATATATACGAAGTCAATGAAAAGGTTTAGAATAAATATATGGATCTCAACTGGTAAATGGTCCGGGGACGAACAGAAGTTGCTTGGCATTTTGGCAGTCTGGAGTTAACAGTGGACGCTTGTGTCGTCGGGATAAACTTATCGAGTTATCATAGACCAACAATATGCTTTCCTGATAAGCGCAGACTTGCTTCTTATATATTCATATAATGTTAAATTCCGTCATATATTGATTTTACTTCCTTCCCATTAACAAAATAGGAATATATTGAAACCTATTTAGTCCAGAGGGTTTAGAAGGTTTGGTTGCAGTTCGACGCTTTCGAACTTTGCGGAAACGCTAGTTCTGTATGGTGGTTCAGTTCGAAAAAAACATCTGGAACCTCAAATTTATGGATTAATCATTCAAAAGTCTCTTTTACTATTCAACGATCACAAGCCATGAGTGAAAGTTCTGTGTACTTCAAATCCACTGCGTTTCTGCGAGGAAACGATTTAAAATCACTAGAATTTACCAGCAGCATTTCCCAAAAACCTAATTATAACGAGATTGAACATATTGTAGACAAAATAATATATTGAGCGTTTCTTGTGGACATTATAGGCAGAATACTCCATATTCATTGAACTGTGTAAGCGACATAAGGTGATGATATTTTATACAACGACGCAAGGAAACATAAATCCTGTCTTCGAATTTATTGTAAAAGAAGCTATAAGTTGCATTAAAAAATAAAATGGTGGCCCTGGAGAATGATAACTATATTAAAAAATTATACTAAATATTATGTTTTTCAATGGCTTTACAGTATTAAATATAATAATATATACTACAATGCATAGTCCTTATATCGGTTCATTTTGAAAAGGTGTGGCTAATTAAAAAAAAGTGTGACATTTTCTTATTGGACGTTAAATATGATCAAAATTCAATTTAGTTTTAAGAAAATTAAGTGGGATTATTTTTAATTTGCAATCATTATATTTTTTAAAGTATATAATGATTATACTAAAATATTAAAAAGCATTCTTATTTAATAGATTTGGTAAATTTTACAGTTTTGTTGAAACTAAATATAAAATATTTTATCTCTATAAAGAAATTAAATTTATATTTTAAATTAAAAAGATGATTGAATAGGAATTTATTTAAATACTGAGTAGTTATTATTATTTAATTGTTTCCATAACGTTTTATGTTTGGGATAGTTGAAATATTGAGCTTGAATGTACCAAGTAAAAGCTGAAATGACTTGATAAATGAGAAATCCACACTCATCATCGCTTTGAAATGTTACATTTCTTGTTTGGTTGACTTGGAGGTTTTGCTTTTTGTCATGTTTTTTCTCAAATGACAATATTTGAATCACTAAAATCTAAACACATCATATGAAACCTATGTTTTGAGTTGGAACTTATATAAATTTTGGAATGGAAAAATAAAATATAGATAAAATCGATATAATTGTAATCATACCTATGATGGTAAATTTCAATTTCCTCATAAATTTTTCTTAAAACATTAAGAAAAAAGTCTGATCTTCCCGTAAAATCTACTCTAAAGGTAAAGAGCGAGGCACTTCTTGGTCTCTCATGCTTATATACTAGACTAAATTTTATTGACAAATTTTAAACTCAAGGGAATCTCTTTTTGTATTTTCTTCATTTACTTCTAGTGATACTTTTGAGATTTATCTCCAAAGTAGGTATGACTTTTTTTCATTTTTAATTAAATTGATTAATTGAAAATAAAAAAAGTCATATGAACAAGTTCCATATGAAGTATGTTATGCATTTTTGGACATGGGTTATTGGTAAGTCATGATATTGTAATAAAGCCTATTTATAGATAAAAAAAAGTATCCATAATAAGTGGGGACAGATCTCCATGGTTAAGAATCTTGTCCACCTTTTTTTAAAATGTATATGTGCTTAACTTATGTATTAATTTTTTATAATTAATAATAATATATATAATTAAAATATTTTATAACTTACTTAGTTTTAATTATTTTCTAATTTTAATAATATGAAATATATAATAAAATAAGTATTTTAAAACTACTATGAATTGATGTTTTTCAACATTTAATAACCATTTAATTTATATGGTTACACCTCAGTTATTATAGAGACATTTTATTTTGTGTTGGAATATTGTTAGCATGTTGGCCAATAAGCCATGATAAACTGATTATGAGGAACAATTGATTTAATTCAATAAATTTTTTTTTTGAATAAAACTAGAATTTGTGAGGAAAGAAATACGGGAGTAAAAAGGTCCTTTCCCAAATATGAAGTTGAATTACAGTTGATTAAAATTCCTTAAATAAATACACACAGTTGAAGATATATACTGAAAAAGCACTACAGGAGAGAAAATCAAGATTTATGAGGAAAATGTTAGTTCGGCCTAAATTACCTACTGCAGCCTTTTACAAAGCAGATAAAACCATTAATTTTTACCCTAGGCCTGTAGTAGTCAACGTGGGCACAATTTGTAAAGAACAAAACCCAATTTTAGATTTGGTGTAGTAAGGATATGAAGAACATAAAAACATTGAGTACAATCAATCAAATTAACTAGAAAAAGTGCGAGATCTATTCCGGTTGCAGGTTTCCAAACCATATCAGAAATATTGGATAAATAATCTAGAATACAAAATAGAAACTGGAATTATTCTTACAACAAGACTTTAATCATAAAGGAAACATTGAAAAAAATTTCCATGCCAAAAAAATAACGAATGAGAATTATCCCATGTAAGTCGACAAAAATGCAAAGCGAACAAGGTAACCATTCCTTTAATAGCACAGTTAAGAGTGTTGGTGCTATTGAACACCAAGGTATCACTAGAAGTAAAGGAAGAAAATAAAAAAATAGAAATTCCCTTGAGCATGGGTTTAAAATTTGTTAATACAATTTAGTCTAGTATATATGCATGAGAGACCAGGAAGTACCTTACTATTTACCTTTCAATGATTAATAAATTTTTAACGTTGTTTCTTTAATTAGATGGGTACCTATCCGGTCGCAATAGGATGATTATCTACGGAGAAAGATGACCATGTATGTATCTTATCTCTAAGGCATGAATGGATAAGTACGGGAAGAAGGGATAATGCTTACACTTAGTGTCAAGAACTTGATAATAGAGCGCATAAATAAGAGGGATCGGTTTGGGGCAAGCTATCTCGATTCTAAAAGATGCTCCAAATGGCAGTATGCTGTTTCAGAAATAAATAGAAACGTAGTCAAGGCTATGACAACCTTCGAGTTCCTTACCTCCGGTACCCTGCGGAAGGTGATAGGATGTAGCAAATGATGCTCAAAATCTTTTGGTGCGATCTCATATGGTTGAAAAAGTCACTTGTTTCGAAGTTATTGTTACCAAGTTGAAGTCATAAATTCTAATCCTATAACCTGATTATGCGATAAATAAATTTACTTTTGTTATTCTATTGACTATGCTAAGCAGAGTTTTCTGTAAATACATGGTGGTTAGGTCTCTATCAATCACACATTAAGAGATGATTGTCTATCAACACTTGAAAATTTTTGATTTATTGAAATTATTATTTAACCACTGGTTAATAATTTATAAATTCCAGCAGTTAGCAGCCAAACTGGACTGTGCATTTCACAGTTTGAGCAGTAAGTTAGCCTCCCAACAACCCAGACTATTCCTTATGCAGTCTTGGCATTCAGTCTCTCGACCTACTGAGGGAAATTGCGTAACCTTCATGTTCAGTCACACAGGTATGTTGCAAGTTAGTTCTCAAGTTCTCTTTGGTTTTCCACCGATAGATTGCTTGCCATGAATGTTGCCATGTCTCTAGGTATTGCACGTGTTCCTCTGCCTCTCAGCAGTACAGGTACAATAGTTTCCAAGAGAGCGGAATCAAAGACACCGTTCAGAGCACATTTGGGGATGCAGTCGATCAAGTGTCTATGAGCTTGCCTACTCACGAAGACATCAAGTTGTTTATAAAAAAGGACATCAAGGTATGATGACAACATCATCACAATAAGTATCATCATGAAGAGCAGCTGAAGGTAGCATACTATATGCAACAAATGCAAGAGGAAGGTTGTTGTAACAATGGAGGTGGAACAAAGTTGCAAGCTAAACCAGATCCATTGATGATGAAAGCAACTTTGGAGACTCGGGCTATCAGGTGACGACGTGATCGCACGAAGACAGAGAATGGATAAAAGGAGGAGTTGCATGTGTTAAAGAAACAAGTCAAGGAAGAACATGCACTGCATATAAAAGCGAATGAGTTGCAGCAAGAACAGGAATAGCAGGGGCCACAACATGCACTCAAGGATGAAACTGCACCTATACAAGTTATAGATCCATCCCAACAGATGGCATGTAGCAGACATGGTGAGAAGTGTTTCTGATCGCACATAAGGGATTTAGCAGCATGCATGTTATGGTGCTCACCCATGTGATCCAACCCATTTAGCACACTCACAATGGTGAAGACAAGAAGCAAGGTCGACTGAAGCAGAGCATGTAGTTGACATTTGATGCACATGACCACCAAGACACACTGGAAGATCAAAACAGACACTATGCATTAGTGTGTTGCTAGTTCAGTTGCACCTATGCATATCTTTCATGGATTCTTGCACTCTTCTCCCTCCACATTGTATTTCGAATCATGAAGATGTCACCATCACGACAGAGTTCTTTGATCTCTTCTCCACTTACACATATGATGGTGAAGGCGAAGTGGGCTGGCCTGAGTACTTACATGGCTTTCTTTCCATGCTTCATGAGGAAGATGATTGTTTTGACGAACATGCCAACATGTTGCTTGCATACACACTTCAGGAATCTCCACTTCGAAGGTTGTTCAACCTACCGGCTGACAACATGCACTCACTTGAGCACTTTTGTGATCTCATTGAAGACACTTTCTATCATTTTGATCAAAACCATCTTGACTAAAAACCGCTACAACAATAGAAGTCTCTGCATGAATCAATTATGCATTTTTGGTAGCGCTTCCGTGACTTGCAGTTTCAAGCTCTGAGGAGTCAAATGAAATTTCTCTATCTTTGGGACCAATTTGAGTATTGCATTAAGAAGTCTGAAATCCAGACTTGTTCTACATTAGTCAGTGAGGGAGCTGTGCAATCTCAGCGGGATGCGGTCACTGTCACGGGTGACTTTCCACCATCCCCTCATTAAACAACTCCACCACTACTGAGTGATGTTGAGGATCATGCTCACACACTTGTTCAGCTTTCACATCCTCCCAACATCACTTCACTCAATTTTTGTGTAGATTTTGATGTGATTCCATTGAGTTGTCATATGCATTATGTTCCGCAACCTCTGCCCTTGCACTCAGTTGTTCCTCCAGATGATATTGTCTTATGTTCTTCCATGCCGAAATATGCACTTGTTGTGAACAATGAACAAGCCACTAATAGAGTTGGTGTTGAACAACCAACATGCGTTGTCATTCATGAAGAGTATGAGTGGGAGCTTGAGCATCAACACTTAGCGAAGGATGACTCCCTTCCACCCAAGCCTCATCCATTCTTTCCCAACATCTTTGGTGAACCTGCCATCCATGATTTCATATGCGTATCTCCATCCATGGATGCACCCATTATTGACCACTCACATGACACAACAGATGTTGGTCCATCATTCAACAACCAAGAGGATATGTTATTCATTGAAAATCCACTTGATCTTTCATCTGTCTTTTCTAGAAACACAGAGGATGCATTTGTTCACTTTTCATCTACCCCTATCTTTAATTCATCTGGTCATGAGGATGATGATAAAATCATTGATTTTCCTGATCGTGGCAGTCGTGATCCATTCACCCCGATATTTTATCATGATCATGACTCTATCACAGTTAATCTTTTGAAGCCACCAGTTTATGATGATCTATCTGATGATGAAGTTGAAACACCCAAGACTATCAAAACACTTCAGCCCAAGCTAATGGTTATGTCAGGCCCTCGCTCTCTTGGGGTTAGCCTCACTTCTAATCAGAAAATTCTTCAATCACCCAAGCCTTGTCATCACTCATCTGTATGCATTGAAGATCACTCTCACACATACCATGCATCCTCCACTAAAACTACATGATCCCATCGCTCATGCATTGGAGGAATATTTCATTGCAAGCATGCATGCACGATGCAAGTTATCTTTGCTTCTATCGTTTTCTTTCATGTCCCAGTCAAGAGTGTGCTTATGCTTCAAAGTTGCACACACTGTCACACTACACCATGATAATTCCATGGAATGATTGTCATGCACTTGTACTCACTTATGTCCTGTGGGCGCTTGGAAACACAAAGTGTGGTTGTCTTCATCATTATATATTTCATGCTTGTTGGTTTGCATAATTGGGTTGCTCATGCACCAAGCCTTCACCATCATGGGTCAACTAATGCACCAATGGTTGCATTGGAAATATTACTTCACGTGATCAAGCCCATGCCCCGTTAGCTTAGGAGTACGATTAGTGTTTTCTTTTAGTTAGTTTGCTTGCATGGTTGTTTGCTTACTTGTTTTGTTTGTTGGTTTGTTTGCTTGCTTGTTTTCTTACTTGCTTGTTCTTATTCTCTTACTTTCCTTTATTGTTTGTTAGTTCACTTGTTTCTTTCATAGGTTATTTTCGCATGAAACCATGTATGACTCTTGAAACAAACTCGGTAAAGTACAAGAGAGCATGTACAGCTATCACTACTTGGTTATCTGTCATTTTTCCTCTATATGAAGAACTTGTTACTTTTATTCCATGATACATCAAAGGAAAATATGTATTGTTCGAAGTGAACCTTCTTGAAAACACAACGCTTGCGCGCTAACTAGTATCACCTACTCTAGTCGATTGTTTTTGGGTTAACCCTTATCAGCCCAATCAACTAGAGTAAGGTTAGGGGGGAAACCTTAACATGCATGTCAGAGGTATAATAAACTACTTCTCTACTGGAACAACCTCTTATGATCTCAATATGTCAAGATCCGTCTTCCGCCGATGAAATAAATAAGTGCTATGCACAGTTACGAAAATAAAATAAAAAATGAAAAAGCGAAAACAAATTGAAAAAAATAAAAAATGAATAAGGTGAAAGAAGAGAAAGCCTTCCTATGTAGATAGGTGATGCAATTAACTCTGTTGGGGTATGAACTAGGCTCGCTGGCAGCGGAGCAATGCTTGTGTTCTTGAGCGACTCCGTCAGGGTACTTTCCAGGCCTACTAACAGTGGAGCAACACCAGAGTTGAAACTAAGACTCTGACGACTATAATGCTTATGCCTCAATATACCCCTCAACCCCAAATGAAACAACTGTGCTGGCTTGGAATGTGTGTCAATTGACCAAGAGCTTGGTGGATGCTACATATTACAATCAAGCTTGTGTGAAACCAAGACAAGCTAAGAGCTGAGCAATACTTCCGGAGGTGTTAGACTTGCTTTTCACGAACAAGGTACATTTAGAGAGTTGGAGTTCTACCAGTGTGTAACCAAGTGTTGTAGCGGCTACAACCACCCTCCAAATTTTTTTCTTAGCTTCGATTTGGAGCCTTCCTACCAACCTTCACAATAGAATGTCCTACTTTGGCAAGTACACAAGCTCCAATGATTTTCTTGCAGAAATACAGTTTTTCGATCAAACCTTGATGCATTCCCCTCACAAGTTGTTCATCCAGACTTCATCCAGCAGTACGCTGAACATCTCCTTCAAGGATTTACGTAAATATGGAGGGAAACCAACCTTCCCTCTAGAAATTGCGTAATCCTGATTGGTAGCATTCTGGGCCCCGGAATTGTGTAATTCTATTAAGAAAGCTTCACCCAAAAAATTACACAATCCTTCACATCTAGGCTGGTCAGCCTAGAATTTGCACAAATCTGGGTAGCAGTCAGTTGCTCTACCCAGAAATTACACAAATCTTCTGAGCATCTAGCCCACCTCCTAGCCAGAAACGTGCATTTTCTCCCAGCAGTTGGGAAGCCTCTTGCATTGTAATATCCATAACCCAGAATATCCTCAAACCCTAGAAAAACTCAAACCAAAGATGTGCAAATGATATAATAACCCAAAAGTGATAAAATAACAATGGAATAGCATATAATAATGTAAACTGAAAATATAAGCAGATACAGAAGAAATGCAGAGAGAAATGCTAAGCCATTTTATTATACTAAGCAATAAATGAGTAGAAGAGATGATTAGACAGATGGAACCTCGACTTGCACAAGGCAAGTGAAGAAATACTCTCAGAATGACAAGAATGGCCTCTCTGCGTGGATGTTGTTATTGTGCGACTCCTGTTGTTAGAAAACAAATGATGATTTTGGGCTACTCTCCTCCTCGGAAAAAGTTGAAACTCTGGATTCGGGATCTACTCAAGAAACCCAGAAAACCCAGAAAGCTTTCCTGGAATGGCCTCACACTGATCTATATCCCAGCTGCTGGAAAATTTCCATGCTGCTATTGCTGCTGGAAATCAAAGGAGGATTTGAGGCTCCTCTCCTCCTCAGAAAAGGCTGAAACTCTGGAATTAGACATTGCTAAAAAAACCCAAAAAAAACCCAGAAATATTTTCTGAAATGGTCGACCCCCGAAAATCACCACCTTGGGGTTCTACGCAGCTTCTCAAAGACGCTAATGAAACGGCTGCTGAAATGCTAATGAAACTACTCCTGGAATGCCAATGGAAATAACTTTCCTGAGTAGGCACTCGAAGTTCCCCAGGGCTAAGGGTGAGATCTCCGAACGGATACACTCAATGCACTAAAGAGTGTTGCAGACTAGCTAAACAGCTAGTGTGCTCTAAGTCGAAATGACTATCACAAATTCTCATAACTAAAATGATCCCAAATGATGGGGTTCCTCTCTATTTTATAGCCTCTTCCTCTCACAATCCCTAGGCTCACTTTCTCCTGCGTGATCCCCTTCTTTCCATGTGTTTCGTCCCTCCTGTGCAGTCCCTCCATGTGTCTGTGTGGGCCCCGTTTCTGCGTCCCCCATTGGCCCCCTTGGTGCCCCCTTAAGTCACAATGTTGTGCTACCTAGGAAGTGAATTTTTATTCTAAAGTGAATTATGTTCCCCCTTCCTCACTTTTTATTTACAAATAACTATAGAAGGGAAAATTGAACAAAATCGAATATTCCAATTAGACATAGCTAATTAGGAATATTACATGCATGTGTAGCTGAGTTGATCAGTTCCCTCCACAACCGACAAAAATAAACTTGCATGCATGGATTGCTTCTCCCATGGTAGCATGCAAAGGCATCCCTTGTTTCAGGGATCTATTTTTGGCAGTTGGAGGTTACATGCAAGGATCATTTCACAAACCTCCTAACTATTGTCCCTTTCCCTAGATTTGTGGGATGTGTGTGATAGCCTCGATTTTATCAAAACTCATCAACCAGATGTTGCAGAGTTGATTACTCACATCAACATTGCAACTTTGACATCCCACATCGCATCTAGGAGTTGTCGACACATTCAGCTCAGTTGTTTTGGGGTAAGCCCACTTTCCATGTCATGTGTTGCATTTCTCACGCTTTTTTGTGTTACACTTCGTATGAACACTATCTTCTTGATTACAATGAGTTCTTGCTATCATTTTGATATGTACTAGCTTGTACTAACATCGTTTCAGTTTTCATTAAAATCTTATTATTGTCGCATGCATGAAAATTTTTTTCTCGAATGGCCCTCAACTCGGCGAATCTCCTCAACCACATGCATGTTTTTCCATTTTTTGAATCTGTCATTCACCTATTGCATGCACAATAATTCACTTATGCCTACACTCAGTATTGCCATGCATTCACATTCACATTCATGTTCAGTTGCCTCTCAGCAAGTCTAGGCAGCCTTGGCCTGTACTCTACCTTACCGTGACAACATTGCATAATACTGAGAGGGAAGGCCTTGTCTTCCTCTAAGGAAATGTGCATTTATGCCTAGTGATTGTCTTCTAGTATTGCATTATGTAATTCTGAGGGATAGTGACTGCTGGCCTAGAAAATTGCACAATGGAGTCATTAAGCCTACAACCATTGCCAATTGAGATTGCACATAGTGCAACTCCAACAGTCAGTAGTCAGACTTGACTGTGCATTGCATAGTTCCAGCAGTCAGTAAACCTCCCAGCATCCTAGGTTGTACCTTGTATAGTCTTGTAGTCAGTCTCCCGACCTCCCGATGGAAATTCCACAACCTTCATGATCAGTCACATAGGTATGTTGCAAGTTAGTTCTCAAGTTAAATTTAGTTTTCAAGTGACATATTTTTTTGCCATGAGTGTTTCCATGTCTCCAAGTATCACAGGTGTTCATCTACTTCTCAGCAGTATAGCTACAATGGTTTCTAGGAGAGAAAAATCGAAGACACCATTCAAACCACACTTGGGGATGCAGTCGATCAAGAGTCTATCACCTTGCCGACTCACAAAGACATCAAGTTGTTCCTAGACGGACATCAAGATATGATGGAAATAACATCACAGCGAGCAGCATCATGAGAAGTAGCTGAAGGTGGCATACTGGATGCAACGCATGAAAGAGGAAGGTTGTTGACAACACGAAGGTAGAACAAAGTTGCAAGCTCAAGCATATCCACTGATGATGAAAGAAAATTTGAATACTCAGATTATGATGTGATGATGCGATCGCGTGAAGATAAAGAATGGAACAAAGAATGAGTTGCATGTGTTGAAGAAGAAACTTAGGGAAGAACATGATTTGCACAGACAAGCAAATCAGTTGCAGCAGGAACAGGAACATCAGAGGGCACAACATCGAATCACTGATGAAATTGCACCCGTACAAGTTATATATCCATTCTTGGAGTTGGCATAGAGTAGAAATGGTGAGTAGTGTCGTTGATTGCATGCAAAGGATTCAGAACCAAGCATGTCATTGTGTGCGCACAAGCGATCCAACACATTCAACACACTCACCAAGGCAAAGACAATAAGCAAGTTCAACCGAAGCTGAGCATGTAGTTGACAGTTGATATGCATGACCACCAACACACATTGGAAGATTAGCATGGACACTATGCATTAGTGTGTTTCCAGTTCAGTTGCAGCAAGAAGACTATGTGCATGCTAGTAGATGAGTTAGATGAAGGAGCCACACCAATGCACTTGGATGCAATAGAGGCAAGAGTTCACTTCAACAAGATGTCACCATGGGGTGCATTCACACCATCACGGATGAGCAAGCTTGGCATCAACTCAGTACCTTCACCATCACAAGCATGTCAAAGAGTTGGTATCACCACAACGAACTGAGTGTCAGTGATATCTTGCATGGCTTGCTCAAGCCATTTTGTCTCACATGAGCACATGTTCATTGTAATGTAATATCGTGTCAAGTCGAAGTTCAAGTGTCAATAGTTGGATGTAACAATCATAGAGTAGAGGAAGAGTCATGAGGGTAGATCAATTGTCACAAAGGGGAAGTCAATAGCCACCCCACCTTTTTCTATAAATAGAACTTCATAACCCATTCTAGAGGCTTTTGGTCAACCAAGCTTCGATAGGAGTTTCTTAGAAAAAGCTTGGAAAATATTGTAACGAGCCTTGGCTTCTCCATTATGTAGAGCTAGTACATCTCCTTGCAGGAGAAGGTGGTTGTGGCTGTAATGTTCCACTATTGGAACTAGTGGTTGGACATGGTTGTATTGTATGACTAGAACTTACACTTCTTAATATAACAGAACCAAAATTTGTCATGCAAATGTTATATTGTATACTATGCTATATTGTTTACTCTAAATGATATATGTATTGTTTTCTTACGCATGCATGTAGGGACTATTTTTTATAAGTATGTATGAGTCTTTCTGAAATGTCTTGTTGGTTTAACCATCAATTTGGATTGCTCGCTAATATGATTTCCAGCTTGTGATGCATCTTCACTTGTGTATTCCCTTCCAAGCCGATTACTATTACAGGATTCTAAGAGGCACACTCATCTCAACCCCTATATGTTAAAACCTCTGATACACCTTCCTTGGCTCACTGCAGCTATCACACCCTTGCTACCAATAGAGTTATCTTACTTGCCTCTATGCGAAATTGCAATTAAGGCATTACTGTGTGACCCACAGTTGGGACTCCTACACCAAACGTCCTGAGGTATAATTGTGACTTCTTACTGGCGAGATACCCTGACATGTTGGTGGGTCCAGTACCGTCAACTTTTTTGGTGCTAGAAGGAGGGCCATATGACAAGCTCGGTCCTCTAATCCTATTTTTAACCTTTGTATATCTTTCGGTTATTTCTCCACTCTTCTTCCTCCATGTTGTTTGTCAAATCATGAAGATGTGACCATCATGAGGGAGTTATTTGATCTCTTGTCCACTTACACATATGATGGTGAACGCGAAGTGGCCTGGCCTGAGTACTTACATGGATTTGTTTCCATGCTTCATGAGGAAGATGGGTGTTCTGATGAATAGGCCAGCTTGCTGCTTGCATACACACTTCGCGAATCTCCACTTTAATGGTTATTTAGCCTATCAGCTGACAACATGCACTCACTTATCACTTATGTGATCTCATTGAAGACATTTTCTATCATTTTGATCCAGACCATCTCTTCCAATAACTATTACAACAATGGAAGGCTCTCCATGAATCGAATATGCATTTTTGGCAGCACTTCGTGACTTGCAGTTTCAAGCTCCAAGGAGCAAGATGAGATTTCTCTATCTTTGGGACCGATTCAAGTATTGCATTAAGAAATCTTCTCATCCCAAGAAGAATTTTGGAATCAAGCCTCACTCGACATTCTCTAGCAAGGGAGCTTCACAATCTCAGCCAAATGCAATCACTATCATGGGTGATTGTCCAACATTCCCTCATCAAATAGCTCCACTACTGTCAAGTGATGTTGAGGATCACAGTCACACACTTGTTTGGATTTCACATCCTCCCAACATCACTTCGCTCAATTTTCGCATAGATTTGGTTGTGAGTGCATCAAGTTTTCATATGCATTTTGTTCCACAACCTCCATCTTCGCACTCGACTCTTCCTCTGGATGATATTTTCTTGTGTTCTTCCATGTCAGACTCCGCACTTGTTGTGAATGAGGAACAAGCCACTAACGGAGTTGGTGTTACACAACCAACATGTGATGTCATTCATGAAGAGTATGAGTGGGAGCTTGAGCATCAACACTCGAAAAAGGATGACTCCCTTCAATTTGAGCCTCCTCCATTCTTTCTTGACATCTTTAGTGAAACCAGCATCCATGATTTCACTTGTGTATCTCCATCCATGGATGAACCCATTGTTGACCACTCGCAGGACACACCAGATGGTTGTCCCTCATTCGACAATGGAGAGGATAATTTATTCATTGAAATTCCACTTGATCTTTCATCTACCTTTTCCAGAAACACAGAGGATGAGTTTTTCCACCTTTCAACTACCTCTCTATTTGATTCATCTGATCATGAGGATGCTGATGAAATCATTTCTTTTTTTTATTTTGGTGGTCGTGATGCATTCTCTCCCATATTTTATCATGATGATGAATCTAACACAGTTAATCTTTCGAAGCCACCAGTTATGATGATCTATATAATGATGAAGTTGAAACACCCAAGACTATCGAGCCACTTCAGCCCAAGCTGATGGTTATGTTAGGCCTTCACTCTATTGGGGTTAGTGAATTCCTGTTAGAAAACTATTCAATCACCCAAGGCTCCTCATCATTAATCTATATGCATTTAAGATCAATCTCACATATAGGTCATGCTTCCTCCACTCATACTACATGATCCCATCACCCATGCATTGCAAGAATCTTACATGGAAAGAACATGTACACGACGCAAGTTATCTTTCTTTCTTTCGTTTGTTTGCATGTCACAATCAAGAGTGTGCTTATGCTTCAAAGTTGCACATAGTGTCGCAAAACACAATGATAATTCCACAGACTACTCGTCATACACTTCTACTCACCTATGTCCTGTGGGCACTTTGACACACAAAGTGTGGTTGTATTCATTGTTATATCTTTCTTGCTTGCTGGTTCACACAATTGGGTTTCTTGCAGACCAAGCCTTCAACAACATGGGTCAACCAATGCGCTCGTGGCTGCATTGGAAATATCACTTCACATGATCATGCCCATGCAACCTTAGCTTAGGAGTAGGAGTAGCGTTTTCTTTCAGTCAGTTTGCTTGCATGCTTGTTTTCTTACTTGCTTTGTTTATTGGTTTCTCTACTTGCTTATTTTCTTACTCTATTTGCTTTGGCATTTTCTTCTACTCTTGCTTTGCTTTCGCATTTGCTTCCACTCTTGCTTCCACTCTTGCTTTGCTTTGTTGTTTGTTATTTCACTTGTTTCATTCGTAGGTTAGTTTTGCATGAAACCATGTATGAGTCTTGAAAGAAGTTGGGTAAAGTATAAAAGGGCCTGTGCAAGTATCACTACTTGGTTATCTATCATCTCGACTCTGTATGAAGAAATTGTTACTTTTAGTTCATGATACGTCAAAGGAAAATATGTACTGTTCAAAGTGAACCTTGGTGAAAACATAATGCTTGTGTGCTAACTAGTGTCATCTACTCTAGTCGGTTGTTTTGGGTTAAACCTTGTCAGCTCAATCAAGTAGAGTATGGTGAGGGGGAAAACCTTAACATGCATGTCATAGGTATAATAAACTACATCTCTACTGGAACAACCTCTTTTTCTCTCAATAAGTCGGGATCCATATTCCGCCTCTGAAATGAATAAGTGTTATGCATAGTTACAAAAATAAAAAAATAAAAAAAAAGTGAAAAAAGTTTGAAAAAATGAAAAACGAATAAGGTGAAAGAAGAGAAAAGTTTCCTACACAGAGAGGTGATGCAAGTAACTCCACCGGAGCACTGATTAGGCTCACTAGCAGAGGAGCCATGCTTGTGTTCCTATGTGACTCCACTGGCATACTGTCTATTTCTGTTGATAGTGGAGCAACACCAGAGTTGAAACTAAGACCCTCAGGACTATAATGCTTGTGCATCAATATACCCCTCAACCCCAATCAAGAAAACTGTATTGGCTTATCTTGTAATGTGTTTCAATTGACCAAGATCTTGGAAGATGCTACATCTTACAACCAAGCTAGTGTGAAACCAAGACAAGCTGAGAACTCAACAATACTTCTAAAGGTGTTAGACTTCTGTTTCATGAACAAGGTCCCTTCATAGATTTGGAGTTCTACTAGTGTGTCACCAAGTGTTGTAGTGGCTACAACCACCCTCCAAAATATTTGCTTAGCTTTGTTTTGGAGCCTCCCTACCAACCTTCACAACAACATGCCCTGCTTCATCAAGTACACAAGCTCCAATGATTTTCTTGCAGAATGACAGCCTATTGATCAAACCTTAATGCATTCCCCTCACATTCTATTCATCTGGACTTGGTCCAGCAGCAAGCTGAGCAACTCCTTCAATATTTTGCGCAAATCTAGAGGGAAACTAGCTTTCCCTCTAGAAGTTGTGCAATCCTAACTGGAAACCTGCTGAGCCCCAGAATTGCACATTTCTGTTGAGCAAGCTTTCACCCAGAAAATTATGCAATCCTTTCCAGCTCAGCTACTCAACCAAGAATTTTCACAAATATGAGCAACAATCAGCCGCTCTACCTAGAAATTGCGCAAACCTTCTAAACAGGCAATCCAACTCCCAACCAGAAACGTGCATTTCCAACCAGCAATTGAGCAACCTCTTGCATGTGCAACTAAGTTGACCTCTTTCCTCCAGGACCGAGAAAAACAGACTTGCATGCATGGGCTTCTTCTCACAAGGCAGTATGCAAAGGCATCCCTTGTTTCAGGGATCTATTTTTGGAAGTTGGAGGTTAATGCAAAGATCATTTCACAAACCTCTCACCAAGTGCCGCTTTCCCTAGATTTGTAGCATGCACGTCACAACCTCGATTTTATCAAAACTCATCAACTGGATGCTAGAGAGCTCATTTCTCACATCAATGCTCTAGCTCTGACATCCCACATCGCATCTAGGAGCTATCAGCACATTCAACTCAATTGTTTTGAGGTAAGCCCACTTCCATGCCTTGTTTTGCATTTCTGGTATTTTTTGTGTTTCACTTTGTGCCAACACTGTCTACTTGATTTCAGTGAGCGCTTGGTATTGTTTTGATATATATTAGCTTATACTACCACCATTTCAATTTACATTATCATCTCACTATTGTTGCATGCATGAAACTGTTTTTAAAGAACAGTCATTGCTTCGATGACTTGCCTCACCCACATGCATGTTGTTGCATTTTCTGAATCTTTCATTTTCCGTTTACATGCATGATCATTCAATTATTCCTACACTCAGTATCACCATGCATTCGCACTCACATTCAAGTTCAATTTCCCGTCGGCAAGTCTAGGCAGCCTTGGCCTGGACTGTGCCTCACCAAGACAACATTTGGCAATCCAGAGAGGGAAGGCTCTATCTTCCTCTCAGGAAATGCACATTTCTACCCAATGACTATCTTCTTGTCATGCATTACGCAATTCTAAGGGACCATAATTGCTGGCCCAAAAAATTATGCAACGCAATCACTGAGCCTGCAACCATTTCCAGCTGGGATTGTGCATTGCACAACTCCAACACTCAGTAGCCAGACTGGACTATGCATTGCAAAATTCTAGTAGTCCGTTAGCCTCCCAGTAGCCCAGACTATGCCTTGCACATTCTTGGCATTGAGTCTATTGACCTCCCAACGGAAATTGTTCAACCTTCATGATAAGTCACATGAGTATGTTGCAGGTCAGTTCTCAAGCTCATTTTTGTTTTTGACTAACATATTTCTTGCCATGAGTGTTGCTCTAGGTATTGCAGGTGTTCATCTGCCTCTCAGCAGTACATGTACAATGGTTTCTAGGAGAGTAGAGTTGAAGACACCGTTCAAAGCACACTTGGGGATGTAGTTAATCAAGTGTCTATGAGATTGCCTACTCATGAAGACATCAAGTTGTTCGTAGACAAGGACAACAAGAAATGACTACAACAACATCGCAATGAGCAACATCATGAATAGCAGCTGAAGGAAGCATACTAGATGCAATGAATGCAAGAGGAAGGTTGTTGACAACATGGAGGCAAAACAAAGTTGCAATCTCAAGCAGATCCACTAATAATGATAGAAACTTTGGAGACTTAGGCTACGAGGTGATGACATGAACGCGCGAATGAGTTGCAGTAGGAATAGGAACAACCAAGGGTGCAACATGCACTCAGGGATGAAACTACATTTGTACAAGTTATCAATCCATCCCAGCAACTAGCATAGAGCAAACATAGTGAGCAATATTTTTGATCACACGCAAGGGATTCAATAGCATGCATGTCATTATGCACACACATGCGATCCAACCCATTCAACACACTCACCAAGGTGAAGACAAGAAGCAAGTCTGACTAGAGTTGAGCATGTAGTTGACAGTTGATGCACATGACCACCAGCATGCACTGGGAGATCAACACGGACACTACGCATAAGTGTTTTGCCAGCTCAGTTGCACCAAGAAGACCATGCACATGCTAGCAGATGAGTTAGATGAAGGAGCCACACTAATGCACTTGGATGCAACGGAGGCAATAGTTCGCTTCAGCAAGATGTCACCATCGGGTGCATGCACACCATCACAGATGACCAAGCTTGGCATCAGCTCACCACCTTCACCATCGCAAGCATGTCAAAATTTTGGTCTCACCACAACGGACCGAATGTCAGTGATGTCTTGCATGGCTTGCTCAAGCCATTTTTTCTCACCTGAACACATGTGCATTGTAATGTAACATCATGTCAAGTGGAAGTTCACATGTCAATAGTTGGATGTAATAGTCATAGAGTAGATGAACTGTTACAAAGGGGAATGTCAAGATTCACATGTTGGTGGGTCTAGCACCGTCAACAGTTTATTAAAATCTCAACTTATCCATAGATGGGAGATGTCAAAACCAAACCTAGTACAACCTTTCCAAACAACTAATTAACCGGGGTGTGTGGTTTTGTTCTAAGATCCCATTCAAATAAAATAGTTGAAGCGTGGTTTTTTATGGCACTTGATGTTTTACAATTCAAGTGTTTTATAAAATAATCGATAGATCACCTTACTGAGAGAAGAAAAAACAATTAACCATAACTAAAAAACAACCCGCTTACTATATGATCTTACAATTAACCATTTACCCATTTATTATGTTTATTATAGAATTTTAAAATATTTTGAAATTTAATAATTAAGTAAAAAATTATACAATTAATTTTTGTTTTATTTATTAAAATTTAAAACATTAACAAAAATCTACAATTCAGATAAAAATAAGAAACATATTTCTGTATACTCTAACTACCTTGAGGACTGACTTCCTCATATAGGAACAAGGAGCTAACACTATAACCGGTGTCCCCATTATTATGGATAATGTTTGTTTAAAGCCAAAATTCAATAAGGATGTTCGCAGCTTGTATCTGGCCTCTCGCTTCTAATGATACTATGACCTGAACGCTCGTGAGCCTAGTGTTTAGATCCATCAGGTAAACTCTGCTCGTAGCATGAATCTTTAATTTCAACGAACGGTTTTTATTTTTGCCATTGCGTCATTATCATTCGTGTAGATTCTCTGAATATCCTGTCCCTAACACAGAGCTATCTAGCCATTGCGAGCAAATCATGGTTAATCATTCGTGTAGATTTCCTGAATATCCTGTCCCTAACACAGAGCTATCTAGCAATTGCGAGCAAATCATGGTTAATGAGGTTAAGGCAAGTACATATGATGGTTAAAAAAAAATCATTTTAATGTTAATGAGGTTAAAGATAACTTAGGAAATATATTGTTTTTTAATTTTTTTTATTATTGAGTTTTTTTTCACTCTTAAAACAAATCCCTCACTAATATCACAAGAACTAACTATCAACATATCTGCTTAACATATCACAACAACTAACTATCAACATATCCAAGAACTAACTATCAACATATCTAACTATCAACATATCCAAGAACTAACTATCAACATATCTGCTTCACTTTTTCTTATATTAATTCCAGTTTGACAATATACAAGTAACCACCTCTACAGTTCAAAGCCTGACCGTATATCTTTACCTGATATATAAACAATGTTGGTTTCATGGCTGTAATATTAATGTGTCTGGAACCTTTACTTATTCTAGTAGCTAAATGCAAAACGATACCACATATCTGCTCGGCGCCGGACAGATTCATGGCAAGCCCTCTTGTGATATAACGTGTGGAGAATCGTGATCAGCAAACATAACATCCGTTTCAGAGAACGAAATGTCACATTCTAACTATTAGACGGTCTTGGCTTATTTTTGGGTTCACCCCGACAATTTTGGCTTTCTTGTGCAGGGCTGACAATTTCTGGCAGTGGTATGTCGTGTGGGACCTTGGGGTTTAACGGCAAGACGGACAGCGAGCATAATGTTCATCCGTGTTACAGAAGTTTTCTTTCCCCTTACTCTAATTAATAAAAAAATATTATAAATTTATTCGATGATATATTTATTAATTATATTGTCGGAGACGAAATTTTGAGATGTAATTTTTTTAATATATATATATTAAAAATTAAAATATTATATCATAAATTTTTTATTTAAAAGAAAATTATACTTAAACAATTTGAAATATTAAATGAGTGAATTTTTTATTTTATAAAAATTAAATTAAATTTTTTCTAGCTACTATTAGTTTTTATTTATTTACAAATAAAATTAGTGCAGCCATATAAATTAAATGGCTATGTTGCATGAGTTTCTGGAACGTGGGAACTTGGTACGGGTGTCGGGAACGACTAAAGAGGTTTCCCCAAAATTTACAAAGAAATGGCTAATCGGGAACAATAATATTATATAGTAAAAAAATTAAAAAATTAAAAATATTAAATATATAATTATATAATAATCAAAATTAATATTAAATCAAACTATTCAATATTAAATCACTTTAATATATAAATCTCTCTTATATAAAAATATATTCTCAGGGTGTCTCTCTTCTTCCCGAGTCTCTCCCTTTTATATATGTAAAATATTAAAATGTCAAGTTCATTATCAATTCTCTGAAACATGACCAATATTTGAAACAATCTGCCCTAAAAATACAAAGGAACAATTTAACCTATGTGTTTCTAGTTATTCTTGTGAGAAAAAGTAAAGCGACTCTAATTGTTAAGCATTGACTGTCACATACAATATGCACACAATCTTCTGCGATACATATACATAAACAAAAAAAATACTCATCAACATGACATCCCAGATATCGCCCTTAAATGAGGTGTCACATGCTTCCTTAACCCATCAAGGTATTGCTCCAGTTTCTCAATTAAGGATATCAGTGTTAAGGTTGTCTTTGGCCTTTCTTCCTGCGAAGGTTTTAAGAAAGCCTCATGTTTTGTGAGAAGTTCAACATATTTGTCTACATGCTGTGTATTCCCCAACCCTAGGGAACACGGGAACTCCAAAAAAACAGTGTTCAAAGCTCCCGGAACTTTCCCAAGCTCCCATTGCAGCTCCCACACAAAAGGGAACGTTCCCATACAGTTCCAAAGCTTCCGAGAGCGCGAGAACCACTAGAACGAGTTTCCCACCTCTTGGAAGCGGTTCCCGTGTAACAGAGTTAAATGGTTATTAAATGTTGAAAAACATCATTTCATAATAGTTTTAAAATACTTATTTTCTTGTACATCTCATATCATTAAAATTAGAAAATAATTAAAACTAAGTAAATTATAATATTATTTTAAATTATATTATTATTATTAATAATTATAAAATTAATACACAAGTTAAACACATATACATTTAAAAAAACGTGACCAAGATTCTTAACCATGGAGATTTTTCCCCACTTATTATGGTTATTTTTTATCTATAAATAGGCTTCATTACAATATTGTGACATACCAATAACCCATGCCCAAAAATCCATAACATACTTCATATGAAACTTGTTCATATGACTTTTTGTTTATTTTTAATTAATCAATTTAATTAAAAAGGAAAAAAGGTCATACCTACACGTACTATGGAGATAAATCTCAACGTTTGATTTGCATATATTACTATGAATATTATGCCTATCATCCACTTAACATGATAAAATATTATGCCATATCATCCACTTAATGATAATTGATAATGTCACATCTACAAAGAAAGGGGTCGTAGGAGGGAAAGGGGTAATTGATAATGTCACATCTACAAAAAAAAGCGGTGGCAGGAGGAAAAGGGGTACTCTATGGTTGCAAGAAGGACAAAGTGTTTAGGTTATCATGGTGTCTTGGCCATATGACAAATAATCAACTAGAGTCATATGGCCTCTACCAGGGACTTTTCTTAGTCAAGGAACATCAAGTGGACACACTTAGGGTTATGGGAAGTTCTCGCATGATCTTAGATCATCTACTTAAAGGATCCCTCTCAAACAAGAAATCAATGAAGAACATCATCAAGAGAATTAGGAAAATTATGGAAGATATCACATCCAAAGCATATTTTCATATCCTGAGAGACTGCAACTTCGAAAGCATACATGTTAATGAAGGGTGTAAATTTAATATAAGCGAATAAGGATTAATTGCAAAATCAAGCCTACTATAATTACCTAACAATTGATGAATTCTATTAAAAAAATTCTTGGTAGTATTATGTGTTGTAAATTTTGTACTTTTTTGAGATTTTTTTATAACTTATTCACTTACAAAACCTTTCTTTTTGTTGTTAATATATTTCTTTGTCAAGAAAATTATTAAGCCAAGATGCTCACTGTATAATCCATTATAAAAACAATATATAATTTCTACATTCCAAACATGAAATTGAGACATGTCCCTTTTAAAATAAAAATAAAATATTCTTTAAAACAAAAAATACAGATTAAAAACTCATTCTTACAAAAAACTATTATATTTATTTATTTTTTATATAAAATCATATTAAAAAGGATGAACAAATTTGTATGATAATGAAACTCGACTTCAGAATATTCTCTTGTGAATGAAGGTTTATTCAAAAACTAACTTCCGTTTGTTCATATTTTGTTGTTTAAAGTGTGTTAGATGCGTGAAACGTGACACATTTTGAATGGATGCTATATTCATTATCGGAAACAGACTAAGCTTCTAAATGAAAGTATAAAGGAAAGAACTAAGTTAATTAAAAATATTAAATAAAAAAATAGAGAAGAAAGTTGATTATAAATCAAAATTTGACAATAATCTTGTGTAATCTCTTTTCAAAATTTGTGAATTTCTTTTTACTAACTTTTAAAATAAAATTTAATATTTGAACCGTTTTTAAGTAACTTGCGAAAAATAATAGTTAAAAAAAATTTGAAGTTTTATGTCATAGAGTGAGTTTATATTGGAATCTGGATTGAGAAATTTTAAAATTTAAAATTATAAATAACAAAACTAAAATAGTTAGTTTATATTGGAATTTAGATTGGGGAATTTTAAAATTTAAAATTATAAATAACAAAACTAAAATAATTTGAAAATATACACTCTCCACAAAATATAATGCAAGGTTTATGAATTGTATTTCAATTTCTTTAGTTAATGGAAGGTTTTTAAATTGTATTTCAGTTTCTTTCGTTAACTCTCGTCCTTAATTTATTGAGGATTAAGAAATATTTCAGATGAGAAAGATCGAGAGCGTGAACAACGTTACTTTTTTCTAATAGCATAAATGTGTTGATGAAGAAAGACTATGTTGTAGAGATTTTTTGTTTCATAAATTAAGTAAAAATTTCTAATGTGTGATAATAATAAGAATTTCTTGTTAGATTAGCTCCAGTTAGTTGGGAAAGAGTTAATGTATCCTATATTTGTTGTGAGAGGATTTATGAGTCAGTTAGATTCTCTTGGCTATAAAATATATGCCCGTACACATATTGGATGGTGAGAGTTTGTGAGGAAAATGATTATTTTGTAATCCCCTGATTAATAATAACATTGTCGATGCCTATGTTTGGTGGACGTAGCCCAGATTGGTTGGGTGAACCACGTTAATTTTTTGTGTCTTATGTGCATGATTTAATTTTTGTGTATACTTTTTTTGTCTGTTGCGCACCGTTGGCTCTAGCAAATGGTATCAGAGCATGTTGGAGGAGCGCGCAGCGGAGGACTGACGGGCCCAAAGTTTGAACGGTTGAGCCTGCGTGATTGAGCCTGCCTGGTGGTGCATATACTCCCTTGGCTGCTGGTGCAAACGAATGCTGGTGGTGCGTAAACTCCCTTTGCTGCTAGTGCAAACGATTGCTGGTGGTGCGTATACTCCCTTGGCTGCTGGTGCAAACGATTGCTAGTGGTGCGTATACTCCGATTGGCTACTGGTGCATTGAATGGCGGTAGCGTATTTTTTTTGTGTATGGATTTTATTAAGTACAGGGTTTAGAGATGCGCCAGCCAGTTTTTTTAGTTTCTGTTTAATGGGACTTCCCAATTTACTGTCATATTATCAACACTTTTGAGAATCCCAACCACAATATTGATGAAAAATAAGCACAATAATAAAGTCAAATGATTCTGATCTTCCTCTTAACAAGTGAAGGAAATCTGAACACATAGATATACGGTGGTATCAAGATAGCCACACAGTCTGTCTTTTAGGGTTATGTTCGCCTTATGTTCGCCTACATATAAGATTGTCGGCAAGTTCCGTTGAATTGTCAATGAAATCTACGTAGCAACGTGCTGGAGATTGAAATTGCCAGAGAATTCTGGAATAGCGTGAAATCGACTCCACTTAATGAATCCCTTGTGGATATATCATATAGATTGCACTAACTGACAATCACTCCCCCATCAATACTGTAATTTGCACAGCAAAAACAAAAAAAGTTTATTTTTAAGAGCAAAGGTAGTAAGGCATAGGCATTTGTTTTTTGAGATTAACTACTTTTCTTTAAAAGTTGGATTTCGAGATTGATGTTTTTTAGTTGATACAAGATGGCGAAAACTCAGAGTGCCCGGTTTGAAATTCAGAAGTTTAATGGCCAAAATAATTTCGAGATCTGGAAGGTGAAGATGTACGATTTGCTTATCCAACATGGTGTGGCAAAGGCGTTGTTGGGAAAATCCAAACAGCCTTACAACATCACAGATAATGAGTGGGCCGAGATGGATGAAAGAGCGATAACTGTTATTCGACTGTGTCTGGATGATGATGTCCTGTTTAATTCCGTGTCGGAGACAACAGCTGTTGGTTTGTGGACAAAACTGGAGAAACTGTACATGACCAAATCCTTAACCAATAGGATTCTCCTGAAGCGACAGTTGTACAGTGCGCGAATGAAGGAAGGTACATCGATTGCTGATCATTTAAATGCTTTTAATACTCTTCTGGTGCAATTACAAACTATAGAAGTAAAAATTCAATCTGAGGATAAAGCTAGTACTTTATTGTTCTCGTTGCCCGAGTCATGGGATCATTTTGTTACTTCTATAAGTCTTAGTTCATCAGAAACTGTTGAGTTTGATGATGTAGTTGCATCTTTATTATGGGAAGAAATAAGGAGAAGGTCGCATTCAGAAACCTCTACATCCGAAGCTATGATGGTTAGAGGTCGTTCGAAAGAAAGACGCTCTAGTAGGCCGAGCGACTCGCATTCAAAGTCGAAAGGGAAGAAGAGTAAGGTAAAGTGTTGGTTTTGTGGCAAATCAGGACATTTAAAGAAGAACTGCTGGAAGCGACAGCAGCAAACTTCTAAAGCGGATTCTTCGACAGAGAAGAAGAAGACAAATACGACAGATACAGGTTCGGCATCTGGTTCAGGTATGAGTGATGAAGTATTATCAGTTAATGTGTCAAATCATGATCAACATTGGTTGTTAGATTCTGGTGCATCAAACCACATGTGTATTCATAAAGAATGGTTTAAGACATATAAATCAATTAATGATGGAGTTGTGTACATGGGTAATGATGTAACATGTAATATTGTGAGGATTGGGAGTATACAACTGCAAATGTTTTATGGGACAACTAAAATGTTAACTGATGTGAGGCATGTACCAGATTTAAGGAAAAAATTGATTTCATTAGGAGCACTTGATTCAAATGGATATAAAACTGTAATTCAAGGTGGAGTAATGAAAATTTACAAAGGTATTTTACTAGTTATGAAAGCTAAGAAGGTAGGAAATCTATTTCAGTTAGAAGGAGGTACAGGGTCAGATTATGTGTCTACGGTGTCTGAACATGACAGTAGTTCCATTCACTTATGGCATCAAAGATTGGGGCATATGAGTGAAAGAGGGTTAAAAATTTTGGCTGATCGCAAGTTACTTCCAAATCTAAAGTCTGGAAAGTTAGGTTTCTGTAAGCATTGTTTCTTTGGAAAACAAAGTAAACAAAAGTTTAAAATAGGCAAACATACTAGTAAAGGAATACTTGATTATATCCATTCAGATGTCTGGGGTCCAACCCCTACAACCTCATATGGTGGCTCGGCATATTTTGTATCGTTTATTGATGACTTTTCTAGGAAAGTGTGGGTCTACATGTTGAAAAGGAAGTCTGATGTTTTTTAAGTTTTCAAGCAGTTTAGAGCATTGGTGGAAAACAACACTGGTACAACAATAAAATGTTTAAGAACTGACAATGGTGGTGAGTTTACTTCCAAGGAGTTTGACAACTATTGCAAGGATGCAGGGATTGAGAGACATAAAACCGCGGTTTATACTCCTCAGCAAAATGGAGTTGTTGAACGCATGAATAAGACTCTTCTAGAGAGAGCAAGGAGTATGCTGAGTAACGCTGGGTTGCAAAAGGAGTTGTGGACGGAAGCGGTGGCAACAGCTTGTTATGTGATAAATCGATCTCCATCAACGACGATAGGGTGCAAGATTCCTCGAGAGGTATGGAAAGGTCACCCTTGTGACTATTCTAAACTCAGAGTGTTTGGTTGTGATGCATATGCTCTAGTGCCTAAACATCAGCGAACTAAATTAGATCCAAAGTCTAAAAGGTATATCTTTGTTGGGTGTGGTGTTGGAACAAAGGGATATAGATTGTGGGATCCTACTACCAACAAAATCATCATCAACAAAGATGTAAAGTTTAATGAATCCTCTCTTGTACAGTTAGATGTAGATAGTAGATTGAAACTGGCTGATGTATCTAACTTTCAGCACATTCAGTTTGATAGCATTTCTAATAATAGTCATGATGACCATAGTTCAGATACTAGTCATGAACAGGTTTCAGAATCAGAACATGAATAGGGTTCAGGTATAGATCATGAACAGGTCTCCGATACTGATCATCAAGAAGTTCCTACAGATGGTAGTCAGCCAATCGAGAAAGCGCCAGAAACATCCTTAAGGAGGTCGATAAGAATCAAATGGCCACCGAGAAGGTATGATGATTATGTTACTTCAGTTGCATTTACTGCTAATGACGATGAACCTTTGTGATATCAGAAAGCAATAGAAGGTTCAAAAAGTGACAAGTGGAAAGCAGCCATGAAGGACGAAATGATGGCCTTAGGTAAGAATGGCACATGGGATCTGGTTGAGCTTTCGAAAGACAGGAAAATTGTGGGGTGTAAATGGATTTTCAAGCTAAAACAGGGTGTCAATGATACAGAAGATAGGTACAAAGCAAGGCTGATTGCAAAAGGGTTCTCTCAGAAAGTCGACATTGACTTTCATGAGATTTTTTCACCAGTTGTTAAAATAGTTTCAATTAGAATTGTGTTAGCATTAGTGGCTTTGCTTGATTTTAGAGTTGCAGCAATTAGATGTTAAGACTGCATTTCTACATGGAGACTTAGATGAGGAAATATCTATGGAACAACCGGAACAGTTTGTTCAGCGTCGCAATAAGACATTTGTCTACAGGCTCAAGAAGTCATTATATGGCCTGAAGCAGTCGCCTCGGCAGTGGTATAAGAAGTTTGATTCTTTCATGTTGAGTCAGAAATATGTTTGAAGTGAATATGATCATTGTGTTTATTTTAAGCAAATTAAAAATGGCATATTCATTATCTTAGTATTGTATGTTGACGATATGCTTTTAGCAAGCAAAAGCATAGAAGAAATCAATAGGTTGAAGGCTCAGATCACAAGGATATTTGATATGAAAGATCTAGGAGCAGCAAGACAAATTTTGGGCATGGAGATTTTCAGAGACAGGAGCAATGGTAAGGTATGGCTATCACAACAGAAGTATATTGAGAAAATACTTTTGAGATTTGGTATGAACAATGTGAAGCCTGTGTCAGTCCCTTTCGCTTCCCATTTCAAACTTTTTTCGAGTTTATGTCCTAATACAGATGAAGAAAATGATTATATGTCACGAATTCCATATGCCAATGTAGTAGGGTGTTTAATGTATGTGATGGTTTGTACTCAACCAGATATTTCACATGCAGTTGGGGTTGTCAGCGGGTATATGGCAAATCCGAGTAAAGAACACTGGTCAGCAGTGAAATGGGTGCTTCGGTATTTGAGAGGCACAAGTACTTATTGTATCGCTTACAATAAGAGTAGTGAATTTGTTTGCGGGTATGTTGATTCTGATTTTGCAGGTGATTTGGATAAGAGAAGGTCAACTTCAGGGTATGTCTTTACTCTTGTAGGTGGAGTTATTAGTTGGATGTCAAAGCGAAAAAACATTGTTGCTTTATCCACTATTGAGGCAGAATACATTGCTGTTTCTCATGCTTGCAAAGAAGCGATTTAGTTGAAAGGTTTGTTTGGTGAATTTGGTAGGTTGCAAGACAACATCAAGTTATTTTGTGACAGTCAAAGTGCAATACATTTGGCTAAGAATCCAGCCTATCATAGTAAATCAAAGCATATCTGATCACGTACCATTTTGTAAGACAGGTTATCACTGAAAGGGGAGTCTCTCTTGAAAAAGTGCATACAAAGGAGAATTGTGTAGACATGTTCACGAAACTAGTTTTGTTAAAGAAGCTACGTTGGTGTTTGGCTTCTCTTGGCTTGCGGAAAAGATAAAATAATAAACAAACAGGGTATTAGGTTAATTGTTGTCAAGGTGGAGATTGTTCAGATTTTCTGTTTCATAAATTAGGCAAAAATCTCTAATGTGTGACAACAATAGGAATTTGTTGCTAGATTAGCTCCAGTTAGTTGGGAAAAAGTTAATGTATCTTATATTTGTTGTGAGAAGATTTATGAGTCAGTTAGATTCTCTTGGTTATAAAATACATGCCCGTACACATATTGGATGGTGAGAGTTTGTGAGGAAAATGATTATTTTGTAATCACCTAGTTAATAATAAGATTTCCTATGACTATGTTTGGTGGACGTAGCCCAGATTGGTTGAGTGAACCACGTTAATTTTTTGTGTCTTTTGTGCATAATTTAATTGCTCTGTATATTTTTTTGTCTGCTGCGCACCGTTGCCTCTACCATATGGGCTGTCAGTAATATGAGATGCGAAACTGGAACTTATTGTTTTCACCGCAGAGCGAATGTCTATGAATTCTCGAGTACCTGTTATGTATATTAATATGAATTTCTCTTCTAAGTTTCGACTTCCCTCTCTATCTTTTCAAACGATGGGTAATATACAATAATCAATATAATGTCTTTTGAATAATTATCTGGCTGTCGACTGCTAAGTGGTCCTGCCATAAGCCTGCAGTTATTTTAGATTTTCCAAGTCTAGGGTTTCTGATGGACGCATCGGTGCTCAGAACAAACTTATCGAGCTGTTTAGGCCAACAGTTCTCGATACACTAAAATTGAAAAAATGTTCGACTTCTCTCTCTATTTTTTCACATATTCGGATATATACGAAGTCAATGAAAAGGTTTGGAATAAATATATGGATCTCAACTGCTAAATGGTCCGGCGACGAACAGAAGTTGCTTGGCATTTTGGCAGTCTGGAGTTAACAGTGGACGCTTGTGTCGTCGGGATAAACTTATCGAGTTATCATAGACCAACAATATGCTTTCCTGATAAGCGCAGACTTGCTTCTTATATTGATTTTACTTCCTTCCCATTAACAAAATAGGAATATATTGAAACCTATTTAGTCCAGAGGGTTTAGAAGGTTTGGTTGCAGTTCGACGCTTTCGAACTTTGCAGAAACACTAGTTCTGTATGGTGGTTCAGTTCGAAAAAAACATCTGGAACCTCAAATTTATGGATTAATCATTCAAAAATCTCTTTTACTATTCAACGATCACAAGCCATGAGTGAAAATTCTGTGTACTTCAAATCCACTGCGTTTCTGCGAGGAAACGATTTAAAATCACTAGAATTTACCAGCAGCATTTCCCAAAAACCTAATTATAACGAGATTGAACATATTGTAGACAAAATAATATATTGAGCGTTTCTTGTGGACATTATAGGCAGAATACTCCATATTCATTGAACTGTGTAAGCGACATAAGGTGATGATATTTTATACAACGACGCAAGGAAACATAAATCCTGTCTTCGAATTTATTGTAAAAGAAGCTATAAGTTGCATTAAAAAATAAAATGGTGGCCCTGGAGAATGATAACTATATTAAAAAATTATACTAAATATTATGTTTTTCAATGGCTTTACAGTATTAAATATAATAATATATACTACAATGCATAGTCCTTATATCGGTTCATTTTGAAAAGGTGTGGCTAATTAAAAAAAAGTGTGACATTTTCTTATTGGACGTTAAATATGATCAAAATTCAATTTAGTTTTAAGAAAATTAAGTGGGATTATTTTTAATTTGCAATCATTATATTTTTTAAAGTATATAATGATTATACTAAAATATTAAAAAGCATTCTTATTTAATAGATTTGGTAAATTTTACAGTTTTGTTGAAACTAAATATAAAATATTTTATCTCTATAAAGAAATTAAATTTATATTTTAAATTAAAAAGATGATTGAATAGGAATTTATTTAAATACTGAGTAGTTATTATTATTTAATTGTTTCCATAACGTTTTATGTTTGGGATAGTTGAAATATTGAGCTTGAATGTACCAAGTAAAAGCTGAAATGACTTGATAAATGAGAAATCCACACTCATCATCGCTTTGAAATGTTACATTTCTTGTTTGGTTGACTTGGAGGTTTTGCTTTTTGTCATGTTTTTTCTCAAATGACAATATTTGAATCACTAAAATCTAAACACATCATATGAAACCTATGTTTTGAGTTGGAACTTATATAAATTTTGGAATGGAAAAATAAAATATAGATAAAATTGATATAATTCTAATCATACCTATGATGGTAAATTTCAATATCCTCAAATTTTTCTTAAAACATTAAAAAAAAGTCTGATCTTCCCGTAAAATCTACTCTAAAGGTAAAGAGCGAGGCACTTCCTGGTCTCTCATGAGTATATACTAGACTAAATTTTATTGACAAATTTTAAACTCAAGGGAATTTCTCTTTTTGTATTTTCTTCATTTACTTCTAGTGATACCCGTGCATGCTTAGTTCAATAGCACCAACACTCTTAACTGTGCTATTAAAGGAATGGTTACCTTGTTCGCTTTGCATTTTTGTCGACTTACACGGGATAATTCTCATTCGTTGTTTTTTTAGCATGGAAATTTTTTTCAATGTTTCCTTTATGATTAAAGTCTTGTCGTAAGAATAATTCCAGTTTCTATTTTGTATTCTAGATTATTTATCCAATATTTCTGATATGGTTTGGAAACCTGCAACCGGAATAGATCTTGCACTTTTTCTAGTTAATTTGATTGATTGTACTCAATGTTTTTATGTTCTTCATATCCTTACTACACCAAATCTAAAATTGGGTTTTGTTCTTTATAAATTGTGCCCGCGTTGACTACTACAGGCCTAGGGTAAAAATTAATGGTTTTATCTGCTTTGTAAAAGGCTACAGTAGGTAATTTAGGCCGAACTAACATTTTCCTCATAAATCTTGATTTTCTCTCCTGTAGTGCTCTCTTGATTTTCTCTCCTGTAGTGCTTTTTCAGTATATATCTTCAACTGTGTGTATTTATTTAAGGAATTTTAATCAACTGTAATTCAACTTCATATTTGGGAAAGGACCTTTTTACTCCGGTGTTTCTTTCCTCACAAATCCTAGTTTTATTCAATAATTTTTTTTATTGAATTAAATCAATTGTTCCTCATAATCAGTTTATCATGGCTCACTGGCCAACATGCTAACAATATTCCAACACAAAATAAAATGTCTCCATAATAACTAAGGTGTAACCATATAAATTAAATGGTTATTAAATGTTGAAAAACATCAATTCATAGTAGTTTTAAAATACTTATTTTATTATATATTTCATATTATTAAAATTAGAAAATAATTAAAACTAACTAAGTTATAAAATTATTTTTAAATTATATTATTATTATTAATTATAAAAAATTAATACATAAGTTAAGCACATATACATTTTAAAAAAAGGTGGACAAGATTCTTAACCATGGAGATCTGTCCCCACTTATTATGGATACTTTTTTTTATCTATAAATAGGCTTTATTACAATATCATGACTTACCAATAACCCATGCCCAAAAATGCATACCATACTTCATATGGAACTTGTTCATATGACTTTTTTTATTTTCAATTAATCAATTTAATTAAAAATGAAAAAAGGTCATACCTACTTTGGAGATAAATCTCAACCTTCGATTTGTATATATATTATTATGAATATTACGCCTATCATCTACTTAATATGATAAAGTATTATGCCATATCATCCACTTAATGATCATTCATAATGTCACATCTACCAAAAAAAGTGGTGGCACAAGGAAAAGGGGTACTCTATGGTTGCAAGAATGACAAAGTGTTTAGGTAATCATGGTGTCCTGGCCATATGACAAATAATCAAGAAAAACCATATGGTCTCTAACAGGGAATTTTCTTAGTCAAGAAACATCAAGTGGACACACTCAAGATTATGGCAAGTTTTCTCATGGTCTTACATCATCTAGTGAAAGGATCCCTCTCAAAGGAGAAATCTATGAAGAGCATCATCAAGAGAATTACAAAAATTATGAAGATATCACATCCAAAGCATATTTCCATTTCCTAAGAGACTTCAACAGAGAAGCATACATGTTAATGAAGGGTGTAAATTTAATATAGGTGATTAAGGACTAATTGCCAAATCAATCATACTATAATTACGTAAGAACTGACGAATTCTATCAAAAAAATTCTTAGTAGTATTATGTGTTGTAAATTTTGTATTTTGTTGGGTTTTTTTTTTGTAATGTATTCACCTACAAACCCTTCATTTTGTTACCCAAATATTTTATTTTCAAGAAAATTATTGAGTCGAGAGACTCATTGTATAGCCCGTTAGGAAGACAATATATAATTTAATTCGTTCTAAACATGGAATTGAGATATATCTCTTTTAAAATAAAAATAAAATATTCTTTAGTTAAAAAATTGTTCAACTTTTTTTTCATAGTAATGTTACACTTATTCAGTTTAAAAAAAAAATCATCTTAAAAACAATGAAAAAATTTGTATGATAATGAAACTAGACTTCAAAATATTCTTTTGTGAACGTATGTTTATTGAAAAACTAACTTCCATTTGTTCATATTTTGTTGTTTAAAGTGTGGCAAATGTGTTAAACACGAGACATTTTGAATGGATGCACTATTAATTATCGGAAACGAACTAAGCTTCTAAATTAAAGTATACAGGACAAAACTAAGCTAAATAAAAAAATAGAGAAGAAAGTTCATCATAAATCAAAATTTGACAATTATCTTTTCTTTTCAAAATTTGTGATTTTTTCTTTTTAATCATGATCCGGATTTAAACAGGAACGCAATAAAATACAGAGATAACCATATACACAAAGATGCAGCGGAAATAATACTTCATTTCATTAATGGAAAATACCGAAATATGCTTACAACCAGAAATGGAAATAAACCAGCTAGGGCGATGGTAGCTTATCTCTGAGAAGAGATGTGGTCGCTACATGCCTCTGAACTGTGTTACAATGAGGCTCGAAGGCCTATTTATTGTTGAGAAACAATGGAAAAACCCTTAACATTCCAAAACCTAACCCTAGGAGATGAAACGCCAAACTGTGGCCCCGTTTGGGGGTAAGTTGGTACATCAACTTCCCGGGGTCGTAACTTTGGCATATGATCTCCGTTTGACACGTACAATAGCTCATTAGAAATATCTATTCGAGCACTATCATTGTTGGAACGGGCAACTACGTTCCCTTCCATGGACCCATGTTGCCCCTGGATTCCCCAAAAAACGTCGTTTAGGGCCTTAAAATGGTTCCAGAAGTTCAGAACCCGAAAAACTGCTAAAAATAGTAAGTTGTGCTATAATTAAGGAAACTGAAAACGCTGAAAGAGACAATTGTGGGGGTCCAAATGGGATAGGTGGGTGGCCACCAACATCCACCTGGATCAAAACAAAATTTAATAGTTGAACAATTTTTAAATATCCATAGTAGTTTTAAAATACTTATTTTATTATACATTTCATATTACGATGCAAGTCCTTATATCATGCACATGCAAGAATACCTACATTGTTTCCCAACCAGTACTAGGGTCAGAACATTTGAAAAAGTTGTGAGAGTTTATAGTTCAAATTAACTCTTTATATTTGGAAAGAAAAAAACATACAACCACTAAATTCTTTGACAATATGTGACAATATATTGCTTTGGGTCTATTTCATGTAAGATGCTTATGAATAAGAATTTTGTTATAGCTCATAGGGGCATAACCAATACTACATCATTATACAACTAAAAGTATTACTCCATAATTATATGCATGCAGCAAAGTCATAATCTATAAATAATATCCATAAGTTAGAGACACTCTATTTTCCTTGAGCAACTTTAATAACATCCAAGTTTAGATTTAGCTACTATGTCATTACTAAAAAGTTACACGCATACAATTATTTCCATAGATACTTACAACACAACTTTTATACCCTCAGGCTGAATGGTTTATAATAATAATAATAATATATATTATGATGCATAGTCCATTTAAATGCATAGTGCCTCGCTCTTTACCCTTTCGATTTTCTCTCCAGTCATGGGTGTAACCAACATTTTTATGATTGTTTGAGCATTTTTATGGGTGTAAGCTTAGATTTGGTGTAGTAAGCATATGAAGAACATAAATACATTATGTACAATCAATCGAAATAACTAGAAAATGTGCGAGATCTATTCCGGTTGCAAGTATCAAGACCATAGCAGAAATATTGGATAAATAATCTAGAATACAAAATACAATCTAGAATTATTCTTACGACAAGACTTTAATCATAGAGGAAACATTAAAAAAAATTTCCATGCTAAAAAAACAACGAATGAGAATTATGCCTATTGTAAGTTGACAAAAATGCAAAGCGAACAAGGTAACCATTCCTTTAATAGCATAGTTAATAGTGTTGGTGCTATTGAATTAAGCATGCACGGGTATGACTAGAAGTAAAGGAAGAAAATAAAAAAAATAGAAATTCCCTTGAGCATGGGTTTAAAATTTGTTAATACAATTTAGTCTAGTATATATGCATGAGAGACCAGGAAGTACCATACTATTTACCTTTCAATGATTAATAAATTTTTAACGTTGTTTCTTTAATTAGATGGGTACCTATCCGGTCGCAATAGGATGATTATCTACGGAGAAAGATGACCATGTATCGTATCTTATCTCTAAGGCATGAATGGATAAGTACGGGAAGAAGGGATAATGCTTACACTTAGAGTCAAGAACTTGATAATAGAGCGCATAAATAAGGGGGATCGGTTTGGGGCAAGCTATCTCGATTCTAAAAGATGCTCCAAATGGCAGTATGCTGTTTGAGAAATAAATAAAAACGTAGTCAAGGCTATGACAACCTTCGAGTTCCTTACCTCCGGTACCCTGCGGAAGGTGATAGGATGTAGCAAATGATGCTCAAAATTTTTTGGTGCGATCTCATATGGTTGAAAAAGTCACTTGTTTCGAATTTATTGTTACCAAGTTGAAGTCATAAATTCTGATCCTATAAATTCTGATCCTATAACCTGACTATGCGATAAATAAATTTACTTTTGTTATTCTGTTGACTATGCTAAGCAGAGTTTTCTGTAAATACACGATGGTTATGTCTCTATCAATCACACATTAAGAGATGATTGTCTATCAACACTTGAAAATTTTTGATTTATTTAAATTATTATTTAACCACTGGTTAATAATTTATAAATTCCAGCAGTTAGCAGCCAAACTGGACTGTGCATTTCACAGTTTGAGCAGTAAGTTAGCCTCCCAACAACCCAAACTATTCCTTATGCAGTCTTGGCATTCAGTCTCTCGACCTCCTGAGGGAAATTGCGTAACCTTCATGTTCAGTCACACAGGTATGTTGCAAGTTAGTTCTCAAGTTCTCTTTGGTTTTCCACCGATAGATTGCTTGCCATGAATGTTGCCATGTCTCTAGGTATTGCACGTGTTCCTCTGCCTCTCAGCAGTACAGGTACAATAGTTTCCAAGAGAGCGGAATCAAAGACACCGTTCGGAGCACATTTGGGGATGCAATCGATCAAGTGTCTATGAGCTTGCCTACTCACGAAGACATCAAGTTTTTTATAAGAAAGGACATCAAGGTATGATGACAACATCATCACAATAAGTATCATCATGAAGAGCAGCTGAAGGTAGCATACTATATGCAACAAATGCAAGAGGAAGGTTGTTGTAACAATGGAGGTGGAACAAAGTTGCAAGCTAAACCAGATCCATTGATGATGAAAGCAACTTTGGAGACTCGGGCTATTAGGTGACGACGTGATCGCACGAAGACAGAGAATGGATAAAAGGAGGAGTTTCATGTGTTAAAGAAACAAGTCAAGGAAGAACATGCACTGCATATAAAAGCGAATGAGTTGCAGCAGGAACAGGAATAGCAGGGGCCACAACATGCACTCAAGGATGAAACTGCACCTATACAAGTTGTAGATCCATCCCAACAAATGGCATGTAGCAGACATGGTGAGAAGTGTTTCTGATCGCACATAAGGGATTTAGCAGCATGCATGTTATTGTGCTCACCCATGTGATCCAACCCATTTAGCACACTCAGGATGGTGAAGACAAGAAGCAAGGTCGACTGAAGCAGAGCATGTAGTTGACATTTGATGCACATGACCACCAAGACACACTGGAAGATCAACACAGACACTATGCATTATTGTGTTGCTAGTTCAGTTGCACCTATGCATATCTTTCATGGATTCTTGCACTCTTCTCCCTCCACATTGTATTTCGAATCATGAAGATGTCACCATCACGACAGAGTTCTTTGATCTCTTCTCCACTTACACATATGATGGTGAAGGCGAAGTGGGCTGGCCTGAGTACTTACATGGCTTTCTTTCCATGCTTCATGAGGAAGATGATTGTTTTGACGAACAGGCCAACATGTTGCTTGCATACACACTTCAGGAATCTCCACTTGGATGGTTGTTCAGCCTACCGGCTGACAACATGCACTCACTTGAGCACTTTTGTAATCTCATTGAAGACACTTTCTATCATTTTGATCAAAACCATCTTGACTAAAATCGCTACAACAATAGAAGTCTCCGCATGAATCAATTATGCATTTTTCGTAGCGCTTCCGTGACTTGCAGTTTCAAGCTCTGAGGAGTCAAATGAAATTTCTCTATCTTTGGGACCAATTTGAGTATTGCATTAAGAAGTCTGAAATCAAGACTTGTTCTACATTATTCAGTGAGGGAGCTGCGCAATCTCAGCTGGATGCAGTCACTGTCACGGGTGACTTTCCACCATCCCCTCATTAAACAACTCCACCACTACTAAGTGATGTTAAGGATCATGCTCACACACTTGTTCAGCTTTCACATCCTCCCAACATCACTTCACTCAATTTTTGTGTAGATTTTGATGTGATTCCATTGAGTTGTCATATGCATTATGTTCCGCAACCTCTGCCCTTGCACTCAGTTGTTCCTCCAGATGATATTGTCTTATGTTCTTCCATGCCGAAATATGCACTTGTTGTGAACAATGAACAGGCCACTAATAGAGTTGGTGTTGCACAACCAACATGCATTGTCATTCATGAAGAGTATGAGTGGGAGCTTGAGCATCAACACTTAGCAAAGGATGACTCCCTTCCACCCAAGCCTCATCCATTCTTTCCTAACATCTTTGGTGAACCTGCCATCCATGATTTCATATGCGTATCTCCATCCATGGATGCACCCATTATTGACCACTCACATGACACAACAGATGTTGGTCCATCATTCAACAACCAAGAGGATATGTTATTCATTGAAAATCCACTTGATCTTTCATCTGTCTTTTCTAGAAACACAGAGGATGCATTTGTTCACTTTTCATCTACCCCTATCTTTAATTCATCTGGTCATGAGGATGATGATAAAATCATTGATTTTCCTGATCGTGGCAGTCGTGATCCATTCACCCCGATATTTTATCATGGTCATGACTCTATCACAGTTAATCTTTTGAAGCCACTAGTTTATGATGATCTATCTGATGATGAAGTTGAAACACCCAAGACTATCAAGACACTTCAGCCCAAGCTAATGGTTATGTCAGGCCCTCGCTCTCTTGGGGTTAGTCTCACTTCTAATCAGAAAATTCTTCAATCACCCAAGCCTTCTCATCACTCATCTGCATGCATTGAAGATCACTCTCACACATATCATGCATCCTCCACTCAAACTACATGATCCCATCGCTCATGCATTGGAGGAATATTTCATTGCAAGCATGCATGCACGATGCAAGTTATCTTTGCTTCTATCGTTTTCTTTCATGTCCCAGTCAAGAGTGTGCATATGCTTCAAAGTTGCACACATTGTCGCACTACACCATGATAATTCCATGGAATGATTGTCATGCACTTGTACTCACTTATGTCCTGTTGGCGCTTGGAAACACAAAGTGTGGTTGTCTTCATCATTATATATTTCATGCTTGTTGGTTTGCATAATTGGGTTGCTCATGCACCAAGCCTTCACCATCATGGGTCAACTAATGCGCCAATGGTTGCATTGGAAATATTAATTCACGTGATCAAGCCCATGCCCCGTTAGCTTAGGAGTACGATTAGTGTTTTCTTTTAGTTAGTTTGCTTGCATGGTTGTTTGCTTACTTGCTTTGTTTGTTGGTTTGTTTGCTTGCTTGTTTTCTTACTTGCTTGTTCTTATTCTCTTACTTTCCTTTATTGTTTGTTAGTTCACTTGTTTCTTTCATAGGTTATTTTCGCATGAAACCATGTATGACTCTTGAAACAAACTCGGTAAAGTACAAGAGAGCATGTACAGCTATCACTACTTGGTTATCTGTCATTTTTCCTCTGTATGAAGAACTTGTTACTTTTAGTCCATGATACATCAAAGGAAAATATGTATTGTTCGAAGTGAACCTTCTTGAAAAGACAACGCTTGCGCGCTAACTAGTATCACCTACTCTAGTCGATTGTTTTTGGGTTAACCCTTATCAGCCCAATCAACTAGAGTAAGGTTAGGGGGGAAACCTTAACATGCATGTCAGAGGTATAATAAACTACTTCTCTACTGGAACAACCTCTTATGATCTCAATATGTCAAGATCCATCTTCCGCCGATGAAATAAATAAGTGCTATGCACAGTTACGAAAATAAAATAAAAAATGAAAAAGTGAAAACAAATTGAAAAAAATGAAAAATGAATAAGGTGAAAGAAGAGAAAGCCTTCCTATGTAGAGAGGTGATGCAAGTAACTCTGTTGGGGTACGAACTAGGCTCACTGGCAGCGGAGCAATGCTTGTGTTCTTGAGCGACTCCGTCAGGGTACTTTCCAAGCCTACTAACAGTGGAGCAACACCAGAGTTGAAACTAAGACTCTGACGACTATAATGCTTATGCATCAATATACCCCTCAACCCCAAATGAAACCACTGTGTTGGCTTGGAATGTGTGTCAATTGACCAAGAGCTTGGTGGATGCTACATATTACAATCAAGCTTGTGTGAAACCAAGACAAGCTAAGAGCTGAACAATACTTCCGGAGGTGTTAGACTTGCTTTTCACGAACAAGGTACATTTAGAGAGTTGGAGTTCTACCAGTGTGTAACCAAGTGTTGTAGCGGCTACAACCACCCTCCAAATTTTTTTCTTAGCTTCGATTTGGAACCTTCCTACCAACCTTCACAATAGAATGTCCTGCAAGTACACAAGCTCCAATGGTTTTCTTGCAGAAATACAGTTTTTCGATCAAACCTTGATGCATTCCCCTCACAAGTTGTTCATCCAGACTTCATCCAGCAGTACGCTGAACATCTCCTTCAAGGATTTACATAAATCTGGAGGGCAACCAGCCTTCCCTCTAGAAATTGCGTAATCCTGATTGGTAGCGTTCTGGGCCCCAGAATTGTGTAATTCTATTAAGAAAGCTTCACCCAGAAAATTACACAATCCTTCACATCTAGGCTGGTCAGCCTAGAATTTGCACAAATCTGGGTAGCAGTCAGTTGCTCTACCCAGAAATTACACAAATCTTCTGAGCATCTAGCCCACCTCCCAGCCAGAAACATGCATTTTCTCCCAGTAGTTGGGAAGCCTCTTGCATTGTAATATCCATAACCCAGAATATCCTCAAACCCTAGAAAAACTCAAACCAAAGATGTGCAAATGATATAATAACCCAAAAGTGATAAAATAACAATGGAATAGCATATAATAATGTAAACTGAAAATATAAGCAGATACAGAAGAAATGCAGAGAGAAATGCTAAGCCATTTTATTATACTAAGCAATAAATGAGTAGAAGAGATGATTAGACAGATGGAACCTCGACTTGCACAAGGCAAGTGAAGAAATACTCTCAGAATGACAAGAATGGCCTCTCTGCGTGGATGTTGTTATTGTGCTACTGCTGTTGCTAGAAAACAAATGATGATTTTGGGCTACTCTCCTCCTCGGAAAAACTTGAAACTCTGGATTCGGGATATACTCAAGAAACCCAGAAAACCCAGAAAGCTTTCCTGGAATGGCCTCACACTGATCTATATCCCAGCTGCTGGAAAATTGCCATGCTGCTGGAAATCAAAGGAGGATTTGAGGCTCCTCCCCTCCTCAGAAAAGGCTGAAACTCTGGAATCAGACATTACTAAAAAAACCCAAAAAAAACCCAGAAAGCTTTTCTGAAATGGTCGACCCCCGAAAATCACCACCTTGGGGTTCTACGCAGTTTCTCAAAGACGCTAATGAAACGGCTGCTAAAATGCTAATGAAACTACTCCTGGAATGCCAATGGAAATAACTTGCCTAAGTAGGCACTCGAAGTTTCCCATGGCTAAGGGTGAGATCTCCGAACGGATACACTCAGTGCACTAAAGAGTGTTGCAGACTAGCTAAACAGCTAGTGTGCTCTAAGTCGAAATGACTATCACAAATGCTCATAACTAAAATGATCCCAAATGATGGGGTTCCTCTCTATTTTATAGCATCTTCCTCTCACAATCCCTAAGCTCACTTTCTCCTGCGTCATCCCCTTCTTTCCATGTGTTTCGTCCCTCCTGTGCAGTCCCTCCATGTGTCTTTGTGGGCCCCATTTCTGCGTCCCCCACTGGTCCCCTTGGTGCCCCCTTAAGTCACAATGTTGTGCTACCTAGGAAGTGAATTTTTATTCTAAAGTGAATTATGTTCCCCCTTCCTCACTTGTTATTTACAAATAACTATAAAAGGAAAAATTGAACAAAATCGAATATTCCAATTAGACATAGCTAATTAGGAATATTACATGCATGTGTAGCTGAGTTGACCAGTTCCCTCCACAACCGACAAAAATAAACTTGCATGCATGGGTTGCTTCTCCCATGGTAGCATTCAAAGGCATCCCTTGTTTCAGGGATCTATTTTTGGCAGTTGGAGGTTACATGCAAGGATCATTTCACAAACCTCCTACCAATTGTCCCTTTCCCTATATTTGTGGGATGTGTGTGATAGCCTCGATTTTATCAAAAGTCATCAACCAGATGTTGCAGAGTTGATTACTCACATCAACATTGCAGCTTTGACATCCCACATCGCATCTAGGAGTTGTCGACACATTCAGCTCAGCTGTTTTGGGGTAAGCCCACTTTCCATGTCATGTGTTGCATTTCTCGCGTTTTTTGTGCTTCACTTCGTATGAACACTATCTGCTTGATTACAATGAGTGCTTGCTATCATTTTGATATGTACTAGCTTTTACTAACATCGTTTCAGTTTTCATTAACATCTTATTATTGTCGCATGCATGAAATTTTTTTTCTCGAATGGCCCTCAACTCGGCGAATCTCCTCAACCACATGCATGTTTTTCCATTTTTTGAATCTGTCATTCACCTATTGCATGCACAATAATTCACTTATGCCTACACTCAGTATCGCCATGCATTCACATTCACATTCATGTTCAGTTGCCTCTCAGCAAGTCTAGGCAGCCTTGGCCCGGACTCTACCTTACCATGACAACATTGCATAATACTAAGAGGGAAGGCCTTGTCTTCCTCTAAGGAAATGTGCATTTATGCCTAATGATTGTCTTCTAGTATTGCATTATGTAATTCTGAGGGACAGTGACTGCTGCCCCAGAAAATTGCACAATGGAGTCACTAAGCCTACAACCATTGCCAATTGAGATTGCACATAGTGCAACTCCAACAGTCACTAGTCAGACTTGACTGTGCATTGCGTAGTTCCAGTAGTCAGTAAACCTCCCAGCATCCTAGGTTGTACCTTGTATAGTCTTGTAGTCAGTCTCCCAACCTCCCGATGGAAATTCCACAACCTTCATGATCAGTCACATAGGTATGTTGCAAGTTAGTTCTCAAGTTAAATTTGGTTTTCGAGTGACAGATTTTTTTGCCATGAGTGTTTCCATGTCTCCAAGTATCACAGGTGTTCATCTACTTCTCAGCAGTATAGCTACAATGGTTTCTAGGAGAGAACAATCGAAGACACCATTCAAACCACACTTGGGGATGCAGTCGATCAAGAGTCTATCACCTTGCCGACTCACAAAGACATCAAGTTATTCCTAGACGGACATCAAGATATGACGGAAATAACATCACAGCGAGCAGCATCATGAGAAGTAGCTAAAGGCGGCATACTGGATGCAACGCATGAAAGAGGAAGGTTGTTGACAACACGAAGGTAGAACAAAGTTGCAAGCTCAAGCATATCCACTGATGATGAAAGAAAATTTGAATACTCAGATTATGATGTGATGATGTGATCGCGTGAAGATAGAGAATGGAACAAAGAATGAGTTGCATGTGTTGAAGTAGAAACTTAGGGAAGAACATGAGTTGCACAGACAAGCAAATCGGTTGCAGCAGGAACAGGAACATCAGAGGGCACAACAACCAATCACTGATGAAATTGCACCCGTACAAGTTATATATCCATTCTAGGAGCTGGCATAGAGTAGAAATGGTGAGTAGTGTTGTTGATTGCATGCGAAGGATTCAGAACCAAGCATGTCATTGTGTGTGCACAAGCGATCCAACCCATTCAACACACTCACCAAGGCAAAGACAATAAGCAAGTTCAACCGAAGCTGAGCATGTAGTTGACAGTTGATATGCATGACCACCAACACACATTGGAAGATTAGCATGGACACTATGCATTAGTGTGTTTCCAGTTCAGTTGCAGCAAGAAGACCATGTGCATGCTAGTAGACGAGTTAGATGAAGGAGCCACACCAATGCACTTGGATGCAATAGAGGCAAGAGTTCACTTCAACAAGATGTCACCATGTGGTGCATTCACACCATCACGGATGAGCAAGCTTGGCATCAACTCAGTACCTTCACCATCACAAGCATGTCAAAGAGTTGGTATCACCACAACGAACTGAGTGTCAGTGATATCTTGCATGGCTTGCTCAAGCCATTTTGTCTCACATGAGCACATGTTCATTGTAATGTAATATCTTGTCAAGTCGAAGTTCAAGTGTCAATAGTTGGATGTAACAATCATACAGTAGATGAAGAGTCATGAGGGTAGATCAATTGTCACAAAGGGGAAGTCAACGGCCACCCCACCTTTTTCTATAAATAGAACCTCTTAACCCATTCTAGAGGCTTTTGGTCAACCAAGCTTCGATAGGAGTTTCTTAGAAAAAGCTTGGAAAATATTGTAACGAGCCTTGGCTTCTCCATTATGTCGAGCTAGTACATCTCCTTGCAGGAGAAGGTGGTTGTGGCTGTAATGTTCCACTATTGGAACCAGTGGTTGGACATGGTTATATTGTATGACTAGAACTTACACTTCTTAATATAACAGAACCAAAATTTGTCATGCAAATGTTATATTGTATACTATGCTATATTGTTTACTCTAAATGATATATGTATTGTTTTCTTACGCATGCATGTAGGGACTATTTTGTATAAGTATGTATGAATCTTTCTGAAATGTCTTGCTGGTTTAACCATCAATTTGGATTGCTCGCTAATATGATTTCCAGCTTGTGATGCATCTTCACTTGTGTATTCCCTTCCAAGCCGATTACTATTACAGGATTCTAAGAGGCACACTCATCTCAACCCCTATATGTTAAAACCTCTGATACACCTTCCTTGGCTCACTGCAGCTATCACACCCTTGCCACCAATAGAGTTATCTTACTTGCCTCTATGCGAAATTGCAATTAAGGCATTACTGTGTGACCCACAGTTGGGACTCCTACACCAAACGTCCTAAGGTATAATTGTGACTTCTTACTGGCGAGATACCCTGACATGTTGGCGGGTCCAGTACCGTCAACTTTTTTGGTGCTAGAAGGAGGGCCATATGACAAGCTCGGTCCTCTCATCCTATTTTTAACCTTTGCATATCTTTCGGTTATTTCTCCACTCTTCTTCCTCCATGTTGTTTGTCAAATCATGAAGATGTCACCATCATGAGGGAGTTATTTGATCTCTTGTCCACTTACACATATGATGGTGAACGCGAAGTGGCCTGGCCTGAGTACTTACATGGCTTTGTTTCCATGCTTCGTGAGGAAGATGGGTGTTCTAATGAACAGGCCAGCTTGCTGCTTGCATACGCACTTCGCGAATCTCCACTTTAATGGTTATTTAGCCTATCAGCTGACAACATGCACTCACTTATCACTTATGTGATCTCATTGAAGACATTTTCTATCATTTTGATCCAGACCATCTCTTCCAATAACTATTACAGCAATGGAAGGCTCTCCATGAATCGAATATGCATTTTTCGCAGCACTTCGTGACTTGCAGTTTCAAGCTCCAAGGAGCAAGATGAGATTTCTCTATCTTTAGGACCGATTCAAGTATTGCATTAAGAAATCTTCTCATCCCAAGAAGAATTTTGAAATCAAGCCTCACTCGACATTCTCTAGCGAGGGAGCTTCACAATCGCAGCCAAATGCGATCACTATCATGGGTGATTGTCCAACATTCCCTCATCAAATAGCTCCACTACTGTCAAGTGATGTTGAGGATCACAGTCACACACTTGTTTGGATTTCACATCCTCCCAACATCACTTCGCTCAATTTTCGCATAGATTTGGTTGTCAGTGCATCAAGTTTTCATATGCATTTTGTTCCACAACCTCCATCTTCGCACTCGACTCTTCCTCTGGATGATATTTTCTTGTGTTCTTCCATGTCAGACTCCGCACTTGTTGTGAATGAGGAACAAGCCACTAACGGAGTTGGTGTTACACAACCAACATGTGATGTCATTCATGAAGAGTATGAGTGGGAGCTTGAGCATCAACACTCGAAAAAGGATGACTCCCTTCTATCTGAGCCTCCTCCATTCTTTCTTGACATCTTTAGTGAAACCACCATCCATGATTTCACTTGTGTATCTCCATCCACGGATGCACCCATTGTTGACCATTCGCAGGACACACCAGATGGTTGTCCCTCATTCGACAATGGAGAGGATAATTTATTCATTGAAATTCCACTTGATCTTTCATCTACCTTTTCCAGAAACACAGAGGATGAGTTTTTCCACCTTTCAACTACCTCTCTATTTGATTCATCTGATCATGAGGATGCTGATGAAATCATTTATTTTTTTTTATTTTGGTGGTCGTGATGCATTCTCTCCCATATTTTATCATGATGATGAATCTAACACAGTTAATCTTTCGAAGCCACCAGTTTATGATGATCTATATAATGATGAAGTTGAAACCCCCAAGACTATCGAGCCACTTCAGCCCAAGCTGATGGTTATGTTAGGCCTTCACCCTATTGGGGTTAGTGAATTCCTGTTAGAAAACTATTCAATCACCCAAGGCTCCTCATCATTCATCTATATGCATTTAAGATCAATATCACATATAGGTCATGCTTCCTCCACTCATACTACACGATCCCATCACCCATGCATTGCAAGAATCTTACATGGAAAGAACATGTACACGACGCAAGTTATCTTTCTTTCTTTCGTTTGTTTGCATGTCACAATCAAGAGTGTTCTTATGCTTCAAAGTTGCACATAGTGTCGCAAAACACAATGATAATTCCACAGACTACTCGTCATACACTTCTACTCACCTATGTCCTGTGGGCACTTTGACACACAAAGTGTGGTTGTATTCATTGTTATATCTTTCTTGCTTGTTGGTTCACACAATTGGGTTTCTTGCAGACCAAGCCTTCACCAACATGGGTCAACCAATGCGCTCGTGGCTGCATTGGAAATATCACTTCACATGATCATGCCCATGCAACCTTAGCTTAGGAGTAGGAGTAGCGTTTTCTTTCAGTCAGTTTGCTTGCATGCTTGTTTTCTTACTTGCTTTGTTTATTGGTTTCTCGACTTGCTTATTTTCTTACTCTCTTTGCTTTGGCATTTTCTTCTACTCTTGCTTTGCTTTCGCATTTGCTTCCACTCTTGCTTCCACTCTTGCTTTGCTTTGTTGTTTGTTATTTCACTTGTTTCATTCGTAGGTTAGTTTTGCATGAAACCATGTATGAGTCTTGAAAGAAGTTGGGTAAAGTACAAAAGGGCCTGTGCAAGTATCACTACTTGGTTATCTATCATCTTGACTTTGTATGAAGAAATTGTTACTTTTAGTTCATGATACGTCAAAGGAAAATATGTACTGTTCAAAGTGAACCTTGGTGAAAACATAATGCTTGTGTGCTAACTAGTGTCATCTACTCTAGTCGGTTGTTTTGGGTTAAACCTTGTCAGCTCAATCAAGTAGAGTATGTTGAGGGGGAAAACCTTAACATGCATGTCATAGGTATAATAAACTACTTCTCTACTGGAACAACCTCTTTTTCTCTCAATAATTCGGGATCCATATTCCGTCTCTGAAATGAATAAGTGTTATGCATAGTTACAAAAATAAAAAAAATAAAAAAAAGTGAAAAAAGTTTGAAAAAATGAAAAACGAATAAGGTGAAAGAAGAGAAAGGTTTCCTACACAGAGAGGTGATGCAAGTAACTCCACCGGAGCACTGATTAGGCTCACTAGCAGAGGAGTCATGCTTGTGTTCCTATGTGACTCCACTGGCATACTGTCTATTTCTGTTGGTAGTGGAGCAACACCAGAGTTGAAACTAAGACTCTCAGGACTATAATGCTTGTGCATCAATATACCCCTCAACCCCAATCAAGAAAACTGTATTGGCTTATCTTGGAATGTGTTTCAATTGACCAAGAGCTTGGAAGATGCTACATCTTACAACCAAGCTAGTGTGAAACCAAGACAAGCTCAGAACTCAACAATACTTCTGAAGGTGTTAGACTTGTGTTTCATGAACAAGGTCCCTTCAGAGATTTGGAGTTCTACTAGTGTGTCACCAAGTGTTGTAGTGGCTACAACCACCCTCCAAAATATTTGCTTAGCTTTGTTTTGGAGCCTCCCTACCAACCTTCACAACAACATGCCCTGCTTCATCAAGTACACAAGCTCCAATGATTTTCTTGCAGAATGACAGCCTGTTGTTCAAACCTTAATGCATTCCCCTCACATTCTATTCATCTGGACTTGGTCCAGCAGCAAGCTGAGCAGCTCCTTCAAAATTTTGCACAAATCTAGAGGGAAACTAGCTTTCCCTCTAGAAGTTGTGCAATCCTAACTGGAAACCTGCTGAGCCCCAGAATTGCACATTTCTGTTGAGCAAGCTTTCACCCAGAAAATTATGCAATCCTTTCCAGCTCAGCTACTCAACCGAGAATTTTCACAAATATGAGCAACAATCCGCTGCTCTACCTAGAAATTGCGCAAACCTTCTAAACAGGCAATCCAACTCCCAGCCAGAAACGTGCATTTCCAACCAGCAATTGAGTAGCCTCTTGCATGTGCAACTAATTTGACCTCTTTCCTCCAGGACCGAGCAAAACAGACTTGCATGCATGGGCTTCTTCTCACAAGGCAGTATGCAAAGGCATCCCTTGTTTCAGGGATCTATTTTTGGAAGTTGGAGGTTAATGCAAAGATCATTTCACAAACCTCTCACCAAGTGCCGCTTTCCCTAGATTTGTTGCATGCACGTCACAACCTCGATTTTATCAAAACTCATCAACTGGATGCTAGAGAGCTCATTGCTCACATCAATGCTCTAGCTCTGACATCCCACATCGCATCTAGGAGCTATCAGCACATTCAACTCAATTGTTTTGAGGTAAGCCCACTTCCATGCCTTGTTTTGCATTTCTGGCATTTTTTGTGTTTCACTTTGTGCGAACACTGTCTACTTGATTTCAGTGAGCGCTTGTTATTGTTTTGATATATATTAGCTTGTACTACCACCATTTCAATTTACATTATCATCTCACTATTGTTGCATGCATGAAACTGGTTTTAAAGAACAGTCATTGCTTCGATGACTTGCCTCACCCACATGCATGTTGTTGCATTTTCTGAATATGTCATTTTCCGTTTACATGCATGATCATTCAATTATTCCTACACTCAGTATCACCATGCATTCGCACTCACATTCAAGTTCAATTTCCCGTCGGCAAGTCTAGCCGGCCTTGGCCTGGACTGTGCCTCACCAAGACAGCATTTGGCAATCCAGAGAGGGAAGGCTTTATCTTCCTCTCAGGAAATGCACATTTCTACCCAATGATTATCTTCTTGTCATGCATTACGCAATTCTAAGGGACCGTAACTGCTGGCCCAAAAAATTATGCAACGCAATCACTGAGCCTGCAACAATTTCCAGCTGAGATTGTGCATTGCACAACTCCAAGACTCAGTAGCCAGACTGGACTATGCATTGGACAATTCTAGTAGTCCGTTAGCCTCCCAGTAGCCCAGACTATGCCCCTCACAGTCTTGGCATTGAGTCTATTGACCTCCCAACGGAAATTGTTCAACCTTCATGATAAGTCACATGAGTATGTTGCAAGTCAGTTCTCAAGCTCATTTTTGTTTTTGACTGACATATTTCTTGCCATGAGTGTTGCTCTAGGTATTGCAGGTGTTCATCTGCCTCTCAGCAGTACATGTACAATGGTTTCTAGGAGAGTAGAGTTGAAGACACCGTTCAAAGCACACTTGGGGATGTAGTTAATCAAGTGTCTATGAGATTGCCTACTCATGAAGACATCAAGTTGTTCGTAGACAAGGACAACAAGATATGACTACAACAACATCGCAATGAGCAACATCATGAATAGCAGCTGAAGGAAGCATACTAGATGCAATGAATGCAAGAGGAAGGTTGTTGACAACATGGAGGCAAAACAAAGTTGCAATCTCAAGCAGATCCACTAATAATGATAGAAACTTTGGAGACTTAGGCTACGAGGTGATGACATGAACGCGCGAATGAGTTGCAGCGGGAATAGGAACAACCAAGGGTGCAACATGCACTCATGGATGAAACTACATTTGTACAAGTTATCAATCCATCCCAGCAACTAGCATAGAGCAAACATAGTGAGCAATATTTTTGATCACACGTAAGGGATTCAATAGCATGCATGTCATTATGCACACACATGCAATCCAACCCATTAAGCACACTCACCAAGGTGAAGACAAGAAGCAAGTCTGACTAGAGTTGAGCATGCAGTTGACAGTTGATGCACATGACCACCAGCATGCACTGGGAGATCAACACGGACACTACGCATAAGTGTGTTGCCAGCTCAGTTGCACCAAGAAGACCATGCACATGCTAGCAGATGAGTTAGATGAAGGAGCCACACTAATGCACTTGGATGCAACGGAGGCAATAGTTCGCTTTAGCAAGATGTCACCATCGAGTGCATGCACACCATCACAGATGACCAAGCTTGGCATCAGTTCACCACCTTCACCATCGCAAGCATGTCAAAATTTTGGTCTCACCACAACGGACCGAATGTCAGTGATGTCTTGCATGGCTTGCTCAAGCCATTTTTTCTCACTTGAACACATGTGCATTGTAATGTAACATCATGTCAAGTGGAAGTTCACATTTCAATAGTTGGATGTAATAGTCATAGAGTAGATGAACTGTCACAAAGGGGAATGTCAAGATTCACCCCACCCTTTGCTATAAATAGAACCTCATAACTCATTGTAAAGGCTTTTGGCTAGCCAAGCTTTGATAAGAATATCTTAAAACAAGTTTGGACAATATTGTAATGAGCCTTAGGTTCTCCACTACGTAGAGTTAGTACATCTCTTTGGAGGAGTAGGCAGTTGTGGTTGTATCGTTCCACTATTGGAGCTAGTGGATGGACATCGATGTATTGTATGAATGGAACTTACACTTTTTAACATAAGAGAGCCAACACATTTCATGCACATGTTGTATTGTATTCTATGCTATCTGGTTTACTCTAAATGATATATGTATTGTTTGCTTACACATGCATGTATGGACTATTCTATATAAGTATGTATGAATCTTTCTAAAATGTGTTGTTGGTTTAACGATCACTTTGAATTGCTCGGTAACTTGCTTTCTAGCTTGTGATCCATCCTCGCTTGTATGTTCCCTTCCAAGTCGAGTACTATTACAGGTTTCCAAGCGAAGCACTCATCTCAACCCCCGTGTGTTAGAACCTCTCATGCACCTTCCTTGGCTCGCTAAAACTGTCACACACTTGCTATCAATAGAGTTATCTTACTTGGCTTTGTGCGAAACCGCAGTCAAGACATTACTGTAAGACCCACTGTTGGGACTCCTACACCAAATAGTTTGAGGTCTAATTGGGACTTCTTACCGGGGATATCCCATGACGTGTTGGTGGGTCCAGCACCGTCAACAGTTTATTAAAGTATTAACTTATCCATAGATGGGAGATGTCAAAACCAAACCTAGTACAAGCTTTCCAAACAACTAATTAACCAGGATGTGCGGTTTTGTTCTAAGATCTCATTCAAATACAATAGTTGAAGTGTGGTTTTTTATGGCACTTGATGTTTTACAATTCAAGTGTTTTATACAATAATCGATAAATCACCTTACTAAGAGAAGAAAAAACAATTAACCATAACTAAAAAAACAACCCACTTACTATATGATCTTTCAATTAACCATTTACCCACTTATTATGTTTATTATAGATTTTCAGAATATTTTGAAATTTAATAATTAAGTAAAAAATTATACAATTAATTTTTGTTTTATTTATTAAAATTTAAAACATTCACAAAAATCTACAATTCAGATAAAAATAAGAAACATATTTTTGTATACTCTAACTACCTTGAGGACTGACTTCCTCATATAGGAACAAGGAGCTAACACTATAACCGGTGCCCCCATTATTATGGATAATCTTTGTTTAAAGGCAAAATTCAATAAGGATCTGGCCTCTCGCTTCTAATGGTACTATGACCTTCTGAACGCTCGTGAGCCTATTGTTTAGATCCATGAGGTAAACTCTGCTCGTAGCATGAATCTTTAATTTCAACGAACGGTTTTTATTTTTGCCATTGCTTCATTATCATTCGCGTAGATACTAGATTCCCTAAATATCCTGTCCCTAACACAGAGCTATCTAGCAATTGCCAGCAAATCATGGTTAATGAGGTTGAGGCAAGTACATATGATGTTAAAAAAAATCATTTTAATGTTAATGAGGTTAAAGATAACTTAGGAAATAGATTGTTTTTTATTTTTTTTATTATTGAGTATTTTTTTCCACCTCTTAAAACAAATCCCTCGCTAATATCCCAAAAACTAACTATCAACATATCCCAAGAACTAACTATCAACCTATCTGCTTAACTTTTTCTTATATTAATTCCAGTTTGACAATATACAAGTAACCACCTTACAGTTCAAAGCCTGACCGTATATCTTTACCTGATATATAAACAATGTTGGTTTCATGGCTGTAATATTAATGTCTCTGGAACCTTTACTTATTCTAGTAGCTAAATGCAAAACGATAGCCACATGTCTGCTCGGCGCCGGACAGATTCATGGCGAGCCTTCTTGTGATATAACGGGTGGAGAATCGTGATCAGCAAACATAACATCCGTTTCAGAGAACGAAATGTCACATTCTAACTATTACACGGTCTTGGCTTATTTTTGGGTTCACCCCGACAATTTTGGCTTTGTTTTGCAGGGCCGACAATTTCTGGCAGTGGTATGTCGTGTGGGACCTTGGGGTTTAACGGCAAGACTGACAGCGAGCAGAATGTTCATCCGTGTTACAGAAGTTGTCTTCCCCTTACTCTAATTAATAAAAAAATATTATAAATTTATTAGATGATATATTTATTAATTATATTGTCGGAGACGAAATTTTGACATGTAATTTTTTAAATAATTGATAGTTATATATATATATATATATATATATAATATATATATATATTAAAATTAAAAATATTATATTATAATTTTTATTTAAAGAAAATTATACTTAAACAATTTAAATATTAAATTGATGAAAATTTTTTTATAAATTAAATTAAATTTTCTAGTTATAAAAGAGCTTCGGAGTAAATCACATGAAAAAGACCTTTGTCGACGCGTTTCGAACCAACTAGTGTGGTTCATTGTCAGGACAAGTTGAAGAAACAGATCTGGCCTAGCATGTTAAATAGACTGAGCAGAGACTCCAACGGCTACCTAACGGCTATTTTTGACTCTAGGACCCAAGTCAAAAGTATATTAATAAATTTAATCTTATTATTATTTTTATAATATTAAGATTAATAATATATTATTCTGTTTCTAGAAATAAGAGAAGTTAGGTACAATTAATAACTGAGCGAATAGTATCCAAAGTAATATTTATTTATTTAATTATTAATAAAATAATGCTAATGGTTATTTTAAAGATTATTATTAATTAATTATTGTTTGAATGATTTCTTTTGAAGCACTAATTTAAGTTACATAAATAAATATATATTCTTTATTCATTTATTAAATTCTTGATTAAATAAATATATGAATTATTTTTTAAGTATTTAGTTTGAAAGGTAAAGAGGAAAATAATTTAATTTATTTCTTGAGATATATATATATATATATATTATATATAATATTAAAATGTGATAAAATTATCTAGAAAAGCTATACTTATATCCATTAGTTTAAATAGCTGAAAATAAGTAACTAAATAAAAGCAATCACGAATAAAGATAAAAATATATGTAAATATAGTAAAAATAGACCCTAGAATATATCATAGTTTAGATACACCAATAATAATAACATAATGAATAAAATAATTAACTATCAAAACACGTGAAGGACCCTCATCAGAGGGAACCCAATATATAGGAGAGAACATAAAGCACTGAGGGATATATATTTATATACTCGACAAGATTAAACAAAACAAACATGAAGAAAGCACCCTGGATGCCTAAAGGGGCGGGGGGAAGAAACCCTAAGATGACAGGGCAGGGATCCAACTTCTACTTACCTTCCAACCATCATCTCTGTTGAGATTGTTGGGTGTACGCTCAATTTCAATAGCTTCCCTTAACTTGCAATGATGGAACCGATCCACCCTGGCAATGACTATGGCCTCCTTAATACAAACATGATGCTTAGTCTTTTCCACGTGCTCTGCTAAGGCTGAGGACTTTGTCCTACGCTCAATTTCAATAGCTTCCCTTAACTTGCAATGGTGGAACCGATCCACCCTGGCAATGACTATGGCCTCCTCAATACAGACATGATGCTTAGTCTTTTCCACGTGCTCTGCTGAGGCTGAGGACTTTGCCCTTCCATGCCTCAGGTCTGCTGCATGCTCGCAAATTCTCCGCTGGATGGAGCACCCCGTTTCCCCTATATAGGGTGTCCCACAAGAGCAAGGAATCAAAGATTTAATAATTTTTCTAGTTACTATTAGTTTTTATTTATTTTTAAATAAAATTACTGCAGCCATATAAATTAAATGGCTATGTTGCATGAGTTTCTGGAACGTGGGAATGTTGGGAACTTGGATACGGGTGTCGGGAAAGGCTAGAGGTTTCCCCAAATTCACAGGAACAACTAATCGGGAACAATAATATTATATAGTAAAAAAATTAAAAAAAAATATATATATATATATATAATTATATAATTATATAATAATCAAAATTAATATTAAATCAAACTATTCAAATGTTAAAAATCAATTTAAATATATAATCTCTCTTATATATAAATATATTCTCAGGGTGTCTCTCTTCTTCCCGAGTCTCTCCCTTTTATATATGTAAAATATTAAAATGTCAAGTTCATTATCAGTTCTCTGAAACATGACCAATATTTGAAACAATCTGCCTTAAAAATACAAAGGAACAATTTTACCTATGTGTTTCTAGTTATTCTTGTGAGAAAAAGTAAAGCGACTCTAATTGTTAAGCACTGACTGTCACATACAGTATGCACACAATCTTCTGCGATACATATACATAAACAAAAAAAATACTCACCAACATGACATCTCAGATATCGCCCTTACATTGAGGTGTCACATGCTTCCTTAACCCATCAAGGGATTGCTCCAATTTCTCAATTGAGGATATCTGTGTTAAGGATGTCTTTGGCCTTTCTTCCCGCGAAGGTTTTAGGAAATCATCATGTTTTACGGGAAGTTCAACATATTTGTCTACATGCTTTGTATTCCCCAACCCCAGGGAACGTGGGAACTCCAAAAAAACAGTGTTCAAAGCTCCCGGAACTTTCCCAAGATCCCACTGTGCCTCCCACACAAAAGGGAACGTTCCCATACAGTTCCAAAGCTTCCAGGAGCGCGGGAACCACTGAAACGAGTTTCCCACCTCTAGGGAGCGGTTCCGTGTAACAGAGTTAAATGGTTATTAAATGTTGAAAAACATCAATTCATAATAGCTTTAAAATACTTATTTTCTTTTACATCTCATATCATTAAAATTAGAAAATAATTAAAACTAAGTAAATTATATTATTATTTTAAATTGTATTACTAGTATTATTAATTATAAAAATTAATACACAAGTTAAGCACATATACATTTAAAAAAACATGAGCAAGATTCTTAACCATGGAGATTTGTCCCCACTTATTATGGATATTTTTTTATCTATAAATAGGCTTCATTACAATATTGTGACATACCAGTAATCCATGCCCAAAAATCCATAACATACTTCATGTGCCTTGTTCATATGAGTTTTTGTTTATTTTTAATTAATCAATTTAATTAAAAAGGAAAAAAGGTCATACCTACACCTACTTTGGAGATAAATCTCAACGTTTGATTTGCATATATTACTATGAATATTATGCCTATCATCTACTTAACATGATAAAATATTATGCCATATCATCCACTTAATGATAATTGATAATGTCACATCTACAAAGAAAGGGGTAGTAGGAGGGAAAGGGGTAATTGATAATGTCACATCTACAAAAAAAAGCGGTGGCAGGAGGAAAAGGGGTACTCTATGGTTGCAAGAAGGACAAAGTGTTTAGGTAATCATGGTGTCTTGGCCATATGAAAAATAATCAAGTAGAGTCATATGGCCTCTACCAGGGACTTTTCTAGTCAAGGAACATCAAGTGGACACACTTAGGGTTATGGGAAGTTCTCGCATGATCTTAGATCATCTGCTTAAAGGATCCCTCTCAAAGGAGAAATCTATGAAGAACATCATCAAGAGAATTAGGAAAATTATGGAAGATATCACATCCAAAGCATATTTTCATATCCTAAGAGACTGCAACTTCAAAAGCATACATGTTAATGAAGGGTGTAAATTTAATATAAGCGAATTAAGGATTAATTGCAAAATCAAGCCTACTATAATTACCTAATAACTGTCCTAAATCCGGGTGATCCCCCTGCCATAAATGGCATTCATGCAAATTAAACCTCCCTCGTACCGCCACCTGCTCCGCAGCATGGAGCCCCAAGTCTCGTTTGATGGAGGAAGGAATGTTTTTATGGCCGTAGGCCAGAGCAGGCCAGCGCCATTAATGAAGGGCGAAGCACGAAGCCGCCTGCTGTGGGTTATTTACATGGAGTTCCCCGGTGTTATTTCCACTTCGTCGGTTCAGGAGTATGGTGTTCAGTTTGTTCTGAGGATAGAATGCGAAGGTGAGAAGGAGTCCAGTTTCAGAGGTGAAATCCGAGCCTGTTCAGGCTTGAATTTGCAACACCTCCATTCTACCTGCGTGCTGCACAGCGGAAATCCCTCAGTTGCCTGGGGTAAGTGGTTTATTCACTGTAACATCAGTTACAATTGCTCTGTCTCTCGGTTTTGTGCTTCCTCTCTTTATTCTCTCCAGCCTACAGTTCATCTGAGGCATTCTTTTGGGTTTAGTATCTGTTCTTTTGAGTTTTCGGTGACTGTTAGCATTATGAAGCGTCTAGGGAAACGTACCCACTCGGGTGAATGACCTGGCAGCAGCAAGCGTCCCTCCGCTCGCCCTCAGCCCAACCCGTTGCTCACAACCATTAACCTCTCTTCCTCCCCTGAGGATCCTCCTCCCAGCGATCCTTCTCGCCATCCGATTCCTAACAACGCCTTTCAGTCCACTCATTTTAAATTCCAAAGTAACCTGAATCGCCCTCTGATTTCAGCCCAGATTACCATCCTCATGTCTGAAGAAGTTAACCAGGTTGCCCCTCTCTCATGCATTAACCCCAATTCCTCTCACAGTAGTGAGCGCTCCTTTGCCAAGAACGCCATGGATGTTAAAAGGGAGGCTGAACTTGTTATCCAGGTCGATTCACCACCCTTAATCCCTCCCCTGGTTGACTGTGTTAATTTTGAAATTGAAACCGATGTTGGAACCACCGACAAGGTGCAGGAGGGCAACGTGTTGGGGATAAAGAACTACTCAGTCAGGACGACGCGTGTCTGAAGGCCGAGGAGACACAGGGGGACGAGGAAAAAAATGAATAATTGGCACTTTGGTTCGTTCTTTTTTGGCTCTCTGGTGGATGCTCCAAAAGCAGTGCCTAGGAATTTTGCCAGAACTCAGCTTGACGGCATCGATCCCAGTTTTGGGTCTCTCCTCGCCACGGCGTCTGTTCGGTTCATGGACCCAGATTCTCAGTTCTGTTTCTTTGCTTCTCTTTCTGTTCATCTCTCGGTATGCTTGTAAAGCCAACAGAATTGGCTGTATGTTTTTTAATCTCCCCGGTTTCTACAGTAATGGGGCAATTTTGTAATGTGAATGGCTTGCGGGCTCCTGCCCTTGTAGCTGCCACCTTATGTAAAAATATTTGGTTTTCCAGTTAATAGAATTAGATGTTACAGAGAAAAAAAAAATTACCTAATAACTGATGAATTCTATTAAAAAAATTTAGTAGTATTATGTGTTGTAAATTTTGTATTTTTTTTGAGATTTTTTTATAACTTATTCACCTACAAAACCCTTCTTTTTGTTGCTCATATATTTTTTTGTCAAAAAAATTATTAAGCCGAAATGCTCATTGTATAATCCATTATAAAAACAATATATAAGTTTGTACATTCCAAACATGAAATTGAGACATATCTTTTTAAAATAAAAATAAAATATTCTTTAAATTAAAAAATACAAATTAAAAACTCGTTTTATAAAACTATTATATTTATTTATTTTTATATAAAATCATATTAAAAAGGATGAACAAATTTGTATAATAACGAAACTCGACTTCAGAATATTCTCTTGTGAATGCAGGTTTATTGAAAAACTAACTTCCGTTTGTTCATATTTTGTTGTTTATAGTGTGTTAGATGCGTGAAAAGTGACATTTTGAAGGGATGCTATATTCATTATCGGAAACAAACTAAGCTTCTGAATGAAAGAATACAGGAAAGAACTAAGTTAAATTAAAATATTAAATAAAAAAATAGAGAAGAAAGTTGATTATAAATCAAAATTTGACAATAATCTTATGCAATTTTTTTCCAAAATTTGTGAATTTCTTTTATATAGCTTTTAAAATAAAATTTAATATTTGAACCGTTTTTTAAGTAACTTGTGAAAAAATAATAGTTCAAAAAAATTTGAAGTTTTATGTCATAGAGTTAGTTTATATTGGAATCTGGATTGAGGAATTTTAAAATTTAAAATTATAAATAACAAAGCTAAAATAATTAGTTTATATTGGAATTTAGATGGAGGAATTTTAAAATTTAAAATTATAAATAACAAAACCAAAATAATTTGAAAATATACACCGTCCACAAAATATAATGCAAGGTTTATGAATTGTATTTCAATTTCTTCAGTTAATGGAAGGTTTTTAAATTGTATTTCAGTTTCTTTCGTTAACTCTCGTCCTTAATTTATTAAGGATTAAGAAATAATTCAAATGAGAAAGATCGAGAGCGTGAACAACGTTACTTTTTCTAATAGCAGAAATGTGTTGATGAAGAAAGACTATGGGCTGTCAGTGATCTGAGATGCGGAACTGGAACTTATTGTTTTCACCGCAGAGCGAATGTCTATGAATTCTCCAGTACCTGTTATGTATAGTTAATATGAATCTCTTCTAAGTTTCGACTTCCCTTTCTATCTTTTCACACGATGGGTAATATACAATAATCAATATAATGTCTTTTGAATAATTATCTGGATGTCGACTGCTAAATGGTCCTGCCATAAGCCTGCAGTTATTTTAGATTTTCCAAGTCTAGGGTTTCTGATGGATGCATCGGTGCTCACAACAAACTTATCGAGCTGTTTAGGCCAACAGTTCTCGATACACTAAAATTGAAAAAATGTTCGACTTCTCTCTCTATTTTTCACATATTCGGATATATACGAAGTCAATGAAATGTTTTGGAATAAATATATGGATCTCAACTGCTAAATGGTCCGGCGACGAACAGAAGTTGCTTGGCATTTTGGCAGTCTGGAGTTAACAGTGGACGCTTGTGTCGTCGAGATAAACTTATCGACTTATCATAGACCAACAATATGCTTTCCTGATAAGCGCAGACTTGCTTCTTATATATTCATATAATGTTAAATTCCGTCATATATTGATTTTACTTCCTCCCCATTAACAAAAACAGGAATATATTGAAACCTATTTAGTCCAGAGGGTTTAGAAGGTTTGGTTGCAGTTCGACGCTTTCGAACTTTGCAGAAACACTAGTTCTGTATGGTGGTTCAGTTCGAAAAAAACATCTGGAACCTCAAATTTATGGATTAACCATTGAAAAGTCTGTTTTACTATTCAACGATCACAAGCCATGAGTGAAAATTTTGTGTACTTCAAATCCAATGCGTTTCTGCGAGGAAACGATTTAAAATCACTAGAATTTACCAGCAGCATTTCCCAAAAACCTAATTATAACGAGATTGAACATATTGTAGACAATATAAGATATTGAGCGTTTCTTGTGGACATTATAGGCAGAATACTCCATATTGTTGAAAATATTTTTTCAACGCTGCGGTCCAACCCCCGAAACCACCGCAGAAAACCAGAAAACCGCCTGAAAGGTTATCGCACCGTTTTTTGTCAAAGGAGGTTTCCTTACAAAGGGGCTCCGATGCAATTTGGAGGAGGCACGTGGATTGGCGTGACATCACTCTCCAACACTTTTCGGACTATAAAAGTCAGTTAAAACAGGCCTTCCGATATTGATTTCCTTCGTCCAATCTGGTCGTGCATCCTCCGCCATTGATCGCTCTAAGCTGCATACGGCCAACATTAAAATATTGTGTTGAGTAAAGTTCGGTCAAAAGTCCCCATCCGATATGCGTCCCATTTGGTCCCTCATTTTCCGCCGTCCGATCGCAAGGAAGGTGCATACGGAGTCAGCGGAAATTAAATGTTGCGTGGAGTAATGTTATTGCCCATACCTTATGTTAAAGAACTGACATTTTGTTGGTAATGTATTTAATGTTTTTTTTATAGCAAGTAATATCTATTTTATACGGAAGTATGGGGATATGTAACTTTTATTAAATTACATATGAATTGTATTAATTTTTGTATAAGCGTTGACTTCAAGTTTTAGTCATTGCACACGAGGAGGAGTGGTATAGGTGTTCGCAACAGCGAATGAAAACCATGGGATGAGACAGAGTTGGTCTTGCAGCAGCGAACGAAGACCAAGGGGTTTTATGCAGCAGCGTAATTTTTTTTTTTTAATGTAAGAAATGCAAAGAACGCACAGCAGTGCAGGAGAAGAGTTGAAGAGGTGAATGAGAGAAAACCAGAGGAGGTTTGTGTAAAATCATGAATTGTTTCACATAGTAGTGAAAAGGTAAAACTGTAAATCCCTGTAATTTTTGTTTTCACACAGCAGTGAATGTAAATGAAATTTTTACACACAGTGGTGTAAAATTTCAAAGGAGGTAGAGTAATTTTTGTTAAAATGTTTTTGGTGAATCCCTCTCAGTGAAAGAGGATGAATATGTATTAGTGTTTTTATTTTAATGAATAGAAATCATTTTATGGTGGTGGAATACTCTGTTCTGTGTAATTTTTTTTTAAGACTCTTCTGTGAAAAAGATTCTGAAGTAAAGGAAACAGAGTATTGCCTCTGTGTTTTATTTTTTTTGGTTTTGGTATTTTCCCATTGCAAAAATACCCAACACATATTCATTAACTGTGTAAGCGACATAAGGTGATGACATTTTATACAACGACGCAAGGAAACATAAATCCTGTCTTCGAATTTATTGTAAAAGAAGCTATAAGTTGCATTAAAAAATAAAATGGTGGCCCTGGAGGATGATATCTATATTAAAAAATTATACTAAATATTATGTTTTTCAATGGCTTTACAGTGTTAAATATAATAATATATATTACAATGCATAGTCCTTATATCGGTTCATTTTGAAAAGGTGTGGCTAATTAAAAAAAAGTGTGACATTTTCTTATTGGACGCTAAATATGAGCAAAATTCAATTTAGTTTTAAGAAAATTAAGTGGGATTATTTTTAATTTGCACTCATTATATTTTTTTAAGTATATAATGATTATACTAAAATATTAAAAAGCATTCTTATTTAATAGATTTGGTAAATTTTACAGTTTTGTTGAAACTAAATATAAAATATTTTATCTCTATAAAGAAATTAAATTTATATAATTTATATTTTAAATTAAGTTATATTTTAAATTAAGAAAATGATTGAATAGGAATTTATTTAAATACTGAGTAGTTACTATTATTTAATTGTTTCCATAACGTTTTATGTTGGGATAGTTGAAATATTGAGCTTGAATGTACCAAGTAAAAGCTGAAATGACTTGATAAATGAGAAATCCACACTCATCATCGCTTTGAAATGTTACATTTCTTGTTTGGTTGACTTGGAGGTTTTGCTTTTTGTCATGTTTTTTTCTCAAATGACAATATTTGAATCACTAAAATCTAAACACATCATATAAAACCTATGTTTTGAGTTGGAACTTATATAAATTTTGGAATGGAAAAATAAAATATAGATAAAATTGATATAATTGTAATCATACCTATGATTGTAAATTTCAATATCCTCATAAATTTTTCTTAAAACATTAAAAAAAAGTCTGATCTTCCCGTAAAATCTACTCTAAGGGTAAAGAGCGAGGCACTTCCTGGTCTCTCATACGTATATACTAGACTAAATTTTATTGACAAATTTTAAACTCAAGGGAATTTCTCTTTTTGTATTTTCTTCATTTATTTCTAGTGATACCCGTGCATGCTTAGTTCAATAGCACCAACACTCTTAACTGTGCTATTAAAGGAATGGTTACCTTATTCGCTTTGCATTTTTGTCGACTTACATGGCATAATTCTCATTCGTTGTTTTTTTGGCATGGAAATTTTTTTCAATGTTTCCTTTATGATTAAAGTCTTGTCGTAAGAATAATTGCAGTTTCTATTTTGTATTCTATATTATTTATCCAATATTTCTGCTATGGTTTGGAAACTTGCAACCGGAATAGTTCTCGCACTTTTTCTAGTTAATTTGATTGATTGTACACAATGTTTTTATGTTCTTCATATCCTTACTACACCAAATCTAAAATTGGGTTTTGTTCTTTACAAATTGTGCCGACGTTGACTACTACAGACCTAGGGTAAAAAATAATGGTTTTATCTGTTTTGTAAAAGGCTACAGTAGGTAATTTAGGCCGAACTAACATTTTCCTCATAAATCTTGATTTTCTCTCCTGTAGTGCTTTTTCAGTATATATCTTCAACTGTGTGTATTTATTTAAGGAATTTTAATCAACTGTAATTCAACTTCATATTTGGGAAAGGACCTTTTTACTCCAGTGTTTCTTTCCTCACAATTTCTAGTTTTATTCAATAATTTTTTTATTGAAATAAATCAATGGTTCCTCATAATCAGTTTATCATGGCTCATTCGCCAACATGCTAACAATATTCCAACACAAAATAAAATGTCTCTATAATAGCTTAGGTGTAACCATATAAATTAAATAGTTATTAAATGTTGAAAAACATCAATCCATAGTAGTTTTAAAATACTTATTTTATTATATATTTCATATTACTAAAATTAGAAAAATAGTTAAAATTAACTAAATTATAAAATTATTTTAAATTGTATTATTATTATTAATTATAAAAAATTAATACATAAGTTAAGCACATATACATTTTAAAAAAACGTGAACAATATTCTTAATCATGGAGATTTGTCCCCACTTATTATGGATACTTTTTTTTATCTATAAATAGGCTTTATTACAATATCATGACTTACCAATAACCCATGCCCAAAAATGCATAACATACTTCGTATGAAACTTGTTTATATGACTTTTTTTATTTTCAATTAATCAATTTAATTAAAAAGGAAAAAAGGTCATACCTACTTTGGAGACAAATCTCAACCTTCTATTTGTATATATATTATTATGAATATTATGCCTATCATCTACTTAATATGATAAAGTATTATGCCATATCATCCACTTAATGATAACTGATAATGTCACATCTACAAAAAAAAAGTCACATCTACAAAAAAAGTGGTGCCACGAGGAAAAGGGGTACTCTATGGTTGCAAGAATGATAAAGTGTTTAGGTAATCGTGGTGTCTTGGCCATATGACAAATAATCAAGAAAAACCATATGGTCTCTACCAGGGAATTTTCTTAGTCAAGAAACATCAAGTGGACACACTCAAGATTATGGCAAGTTTTCTCATGGTCTTACATCATCTAGTGAAAGGATCCCTCTCAAAGGAGAAATCTATGAAGAGCATCATCAAGAGAATTAGAAAAATTATGAAGATATCACATCCAAAACATATTTCCATTTGCTAAAAGACTTCAAGAGAGAAGCATACATGTTAATGAAGGGTGTAAATTTAATATAGGTGATTAAGGACTAATTGCCAGATCAAGTTTACTATAATTACGTAAGAACTGACGAATTCTATTAAAAAAATTCTTAGTAGTATTATGTGTTGTAAATTTTGTATTTTGTTGGGGTTTTTTTTGTAATGTATTCACCTACAAACCCTTTGTTTTGTTACTCAAATATTTTATTTTCAAGAAAATTATTGAATCGAGAGACTCATTGTATAGCTCGTTAGGAAGACAATATATAATTTAATTCGTTCTAAACATGGAATTGAGATATATCCCTTTTAAAATAAAAATAAAATATTCTTTCAATTAAAAAGTTGTTGAACTTTTTTTCATAGTAATGTTATATTTATTCAGTTTAAAAAAAAATCATCTTAAAAACAATGAAAAAATTTGTATGATAATGAAACTAGACTTCAAAATATTTTTTTTGAATTCAGGTTTATTGAAAAGCTAACTTCCATTTGTTCATATTTTGTTGTTTAAAGTGTGGAAAATGTGTTAAACATGAGACATTTTGAATGGATGCACTATTAATTATCGGAAACAAACTAAGCTTCTAAATTAAAGTATACAGGACAAAACTAAGCTAAATAAAAAAATAGAGAAAAAGTTCATCATAAATCAAAATTTGACAATTATTTTTTGTAATTTCTTTTCAAAATTTGTGATTTTTTTTTTAAAAACAAAATTTAATATTTGAACAATTTTTAAATATCCATAGTAGTTTTAAAATACTTATTTTATTATACATTTCATATTACGATGCATAGTCTTTATATCATGCACATGCAAGAATACCTACATTGTTTCCCAACGAGTACTAGGGTGAGAACATTTGAAAAAGTTGTTAGAGTTTATAATTCAAATTAACTCTTTACATTTGGAAGGAAAAAGACATACAACCACTAAATTCTTTGACAACATGTGACAATATATTGCTTTGGGTCTATTTCATGTAAGATGCTTATAAATAAAAATTTTGTTATAGCTCATGAAAGGCATAACCAATACTACATCATCATATAGCTAACAATGTTACTCCATAATTGTTTGCATGCAGTAAAGTTATAATCTATAAATAGTATCCCATCAGTTAGAGACACTCTATTTTCCTTGAACACCTTTAATAGCATCCAAGTTTAGATTCAGCTACTATTTCATTACTAAAAAGTTACATGCATACAATTATTTCCATAGATACTGACAACACAACTTTTATACCCTCGGGCTGAATGGTTTATAATAATAATAATAATAATATATTATTATGATGCATAGTCCATTTAAATGCATAGTGCCTCGCTCTTTACCCTTCGATTTTCTCTTTAGTCATTGGTGTAACCAACATTTTTATGATTCTTTGAGCATTTTTATGGGTGTAAGCTTAGATTTGGTGTAGTAAGCATATGAAGAACATAAATTCATTATGTACCATCAATCAAATTAATTAGAAAATGTGCGAGATCTTTCCCGGTTGCAAGTTTCCCGACCATAGCAGAAATATTGGATAAATACTCTAGAATACAAAATAGAAACTAGAATTATTCTTACGACAAGACTTTAATCACAGAGGAAACATTAAAAAAATTTCCATGCTAAAATAACAACGAATGAGAATTATGCCTATTGTAAGTTGACAAAAATGCAAAGCGAACAAGGTAACCATTCCTTTAATAGCATAGTTAATAGTGTTGGTGCTATTGAATTAAGCATGCACGGGTATCACTAGAAGTGAAGGAAGAAAATAAAAAAATAGAAATTCCCTTGAGCATGGGTTTAAAATTTGTTAATAAAATTTAGTCTAATATATATGCATGAGAGACCAGGAAGTACCTCACTATTTACCTTTCAATGATTAATAAATTTTTAACGTTGTTTCTTTAATTAGATTGGTACCTATCCGGTCGCAATAGGATGATTATCTACGGATAAAGATGACCATGTATTGTATGTTATCTCTAAGGCATGAATGGATAAGTACGGGAAGAAGGGATAATGCTTACACTTAGAGTCAAGAACGTGATAATAGAGCGCATAAATAAGAGAGATCGGTTTGGGGCAAGCTATCTCGATTCGAAAAGATGCTCTAAATGGCAGTATGCTGCTTCAGAAATAAATAAAAACGTAGTCAATGCTATGACAACCTTCGAGTTCCTTACCTCCGGTACCCTGCGGAAGGAGATAGGATGTAGCAAATGATGCTCAAAATTTTTTGGTGCGATCTCATAGGGTTGAAAAAGGTCACTTGTTTCCAAGTTATTGTTACCAAGTTGAAGTCATAAATTCCGATCCTATAACCTGATTATGCAATAAATAAATTTACTTTTGTTATTCTGTTTGACTATGCTAGGCAGAGTTTTCTGTAAATACACGGTGGTTATGTCTCTATCAATCACACATTAAGAGATGATTGTCTATCAATACTGGAAAAATTTTGATTGCTTAGATGTCGTATTTACAAATTGTCAAGACATAACTAGGTTAAATCTAAGTCTTTGCTATTCTGATCATGGGTAAAAATGCAAATTTGCATATTTCAGAAGATTGGCGTGGAGTTTGAAACAATGTGAATTAAATCTGAATGCGTGTGATGGTTATCCATGCCATATTTTTAGCAATTTACCGTAGTTAACCTCTCATGGACAGTGTGTTGTGGATTGATTTCTTGTCACAAAGGCATGAAGAATAAAAAACCCATTTGTAATGGAGATTGACCAAAACTGAGATGCTTTTTGGTTCCAATATGTAATTTAATTAATCCCATGCATGCATGCTTGTACGGAGTGAGGTCACTTGAGTTCATGCTAATTCCATTGTCGGTGTAATTCAAGAGTGTTGTTGTGTTGTTCTTCCTAGCTATTTGATTGAGTCTGAGATTTATGGAATATTGCATTGACTTATTTTTTTGATGTGTCGTATCAAGTAGATATGGGAAGAATAAATTTGAAGAAGGTTTGATTGTGGCAAACATAAAACCTATACACATCAATGCACATAATCATGCTACCAGGCATTATCACTTGTTTATGTTCCCATTAAAACTCATTGTATAAGCTTATAACTAAATAATTTGTAACGTAACTCTTTGGGCTGTAAATGTCTCTCATTGTCTAGTTATAATCTTACCATTTATTTGAAGTATTTACTATTTCACCTTTATCCATAATGTCAACAATTTTTCTTTTTCATTCCACCAAATCTCTCCCATTGATGATTCAAAATCCTTCGACTCCATAAAGGAAATTCAGAGAAAAATGGTATCCTCACTTTACCGTGTCAACATAATCTTTTGGGGATCAATAGATTCAGTTGAGCAAAGTGCAGAAAAACTCGTGCAGCCTTGATGATGAATGATCTTCATTCAGTGGGGATGAAAGCACTATAAGGTTTTGTAACTCTTAAATATATCAACACTGTAATGCATATGTTGATATTCTGGGCTTTGTTCATTCGTAACTAGAATCTTTGCAAAACCAATTTTGCTTTTTTAATTTGGTTCTTTTCTTCATTATTGTGAGTTTGAGTCCAAACAGATGAGGGAGCTTCCAAAACCTACTTACAGTGGGCCAACAAATCCTGAAGGCTGTAGTGTTCAATTGATCTTCTCAATCTTGTTGATTCTTGAAGCAGGGCTCGAGGTGTTACTACTGGTGTCTATACTGCCTTGTGGTGTTTTTTCTCACCATAATATTTCCTTGGCACACCTTGTGGGACTGTTCCACCTTCTTCCCTTCTTCAAGCACTCAATATAGGCAACACTAGCTGGAGCTTCGTGGGACACTCTGAGGACACTCTTAGTATCTCCTCCTTTGAAGCAAAAACATATGCAAGGCCAAGATTTCTCTGGCTTTTCCTAACTCGAACTCACGGTCGTCTTTGTAGTTCACAGATGTCATCCAATGGAGGACTCAATTGTGTGTGGGGGTTGAGGCAACGATCAAAGCTTTTTGCCAGAGTGGCTAAAATGTCGAATAACCTATTATGGACTCTAGGTAATAGTTAAGTGGATGGTATTGCAAACCTCTATTGGCAATATACAAAGTGGATGGCTTGCTAGCCCTCTCGGTTAGTAGTACCTGAGAAAGTCTCTTTCAACATGGGATGGGTGAGAGACAATGGAAAACACAATGGATATTTGTGATCTAAATACGGTGAGAGGCATAGTAGGTATTTGTTATGTCTTGGGCCATGGAGCTATCTTACTCATGATAGCACTTGCATCTACTATATGTAAAAGAAAAAATACTTATATTCATATTTATATTTATACTTGATGATCACTATGTTTAGTGTGGAACATAGTATGCTAAATAAATATTTATGCGTAGAAAAATAATTACTTATTCAGAAATTGTATATAATAATTAAATCCTTATTTATAAGGATTTTGTAAAGACAAATTTTCTACCTACAATTCTAGTTTATTTTAAGCGCTGGCTCTCATGCAAATCTCTGAGCATGTCAAGATTGTGGTATGGAAAGTCAAAGTAAGATACATATATATACATCATAGCAAGTAAATGTACCTAAAACGAAACTTGGGAAGAATTGGTATTAAGAATGACGAAGAGAAATTAGAGAGTTTGCTTAAAAACTCTAACACAATTTCTACCATTGGATCAACATCCCAAAACCATGACATGAACCAGTTGATGAACAGTGTAACAAAAAAAGAAAGATATATTGGAATTGAATGTTCCAATAGGTAAAACATTTAAATGGCGATTGATATAATTGCAGTATATATGCAAGTTTAAATAAAATCATATAACCCTAGAAAAGAAGATTAGATAATAAAGAAAACCATGGTTGCATCATTGTTGTATTATTGTGTAATGATGAATATATCCATGGATTGCCATGAATTGTATGTGCTACCATATTCTGGCTGAGTGGTCATTAAAATAAAAATGTTTTAAAAAGGATCATGCTTAATATCTATGCAGAGTAATGAGTCATATGAATCTTCCATGTAAGCACTTCTTGATAAAATCTATTATCGATGGAAGAAAATAAAAGTCATTGATCAAACAATCATAAAAATGTTAGTTACACCAATGACTAAAGAGTGAGGCACTTCCTAGTCTCTACAAGTAGGTAGAGACAACGAAATGCCTCACTCTTTACCATTCCAAATCAAAGCTCCAGTTGGAAACCACAATTGTCATTCATACTAGTTTCATTCGCCCAGGTACGTTCTTCCTCGCTCTCTATAATCCCAGGCTCGTAGATAAACTTTGTTTTTTATCAGCATTTTTCTAATTACCTTTGTGCACATGATTTGAGGTAAAGGTTGCCACAGGACCAACTTGGGATTTTAAAGATCAACAGGTCCACGCCTTCGGTCCTCTACCCAATATCTCAGCTAAGGTTCCCACACTTGTGATCGTGGCTAGATTTTTTACCTAATTTGTGATTTCATTCACACTAACACAAATCTCTTTTGGGGGTTTTTATGTGAAGGTTCAGCTACAGGAATGAGGCCTCCATTCTACAACCGATGCATAGGTAATACCTGTTTTCTTCATCCTCTTATGAGTTGGGTGTATATTATCTTTTAATTTCAATTGGGGATGCTTCTACCAAGAAATATTTGTCTTCCCTATGGTTTTCACTGTTGCAGGTATATTTGCAGCATTTCATTGGCCACGTACTACGGTTTCCATGGCTCAGCGAGTACTAACCGGTGCCCCATTACCTCCAGGTAAATTTCTCTGCCTGAATATTCCCTTCTAAGAACGTTCTACTACCATTGAGAATATGGGAAAAACAAAGGGGTTTAATTTTTCCTCTAGGGTTTTCCTATGATTTCCAATTCAGGACTATCGGCTATATGATATGTCCTCTCTGCTCGAGTGTTTTTTTAATCATCGAAGGGTAAAGAGCGAGGCACTTCCTGGTCTCTCATGCATATATACTAGACTAAATTTTATTAAAAAAATTTAAACCCATGCTCAAGGGAATTTCTCTTTTTGTATTTTCTTCCTTTACTTCTAGTGATACTTGTGCATGCTTAATTCAATAGCACCAACACTATTAACTGTGTTATTAAAGGAATGGTTACCTTGTTTGCTTTGCATTTTTGCCGACTTACAATAGGCATAATTCTCATTCGTTGTTTTTTTACCATGGAAAATTTTCAAAATGTTTCCTCTATGATTAAAGTCTTGTCGTAAGAATAATTCCAATTTCTATTTTGTATTCTGGATTATTTATCCAATATTTCTACCATGGTTTGGAAACTTGCAACCGAAATAGATATCGCACTTTTTCTAGTTAATTTTATTGATTGTACATAATGTATTTATGTTCTTCATATGCTTACTACACAAAATCTAATATTGGGTTTTATTCTTTACAAATTGTGCCCACGTTGGCTGGGTAAAAATTAATGGTTTCATCTGCCTTTGTAAAAGGCTACAGTAGGTAATTTAGGTGGAACTAACATTTTCCTCATAAATCCTGATTTTCTCTTCCGCAATGCTTTTCTCAGTATATATCTTCAACTGTGTATATTTATTTGAGGAATTTTAATCAACTGTAATCCACTTCATATTTGGGAAAGGATTTTTTACTCCAGTGTTTCTTTCCTCATAATTTCTAACTTTATTCAATAACATATTTATTTCATTAAATCAATTGTTCCTCATAATCAGTTCATCATTGTTGATTCACCAACATACTAACAATATTCCAATACAAAATAAATTGTCTCTATAATAGCGGAGGCGTAAAGAACCTCTTTAACCCTAAAGAACCTCTTTAACCCCCAACAAAAATAACCTTTAGACCTCATAAATTTAAAAATTTTGTCTTAGTTACAGTTAAGAGTTCATAGCTGTCACAAATTTAGTCAACCAAGAATCATAACTATAATGAATGATCAAGGCAGAGAGTCATATACCCTCGATGTAAAATCACACGCTCTCTTGACATGCAACCGTTACTATAACTTTAATGTCTTCATGCAACAATTAAATGACTTTTTCTTACATCTATTTCTGGTAGCATGGGCATGCAAATATACTTTTGTCTTGTCTATCATGCACATGCAAGAATACCTACACTATTTCCCATTTGAAAAAGTTGTCAGAGTTTATAGTTCAAATTAACTCTTTACATTTGGAAGGAAAGAGACATACATCCACTAAATTCTTTGACAACTTTTTATAAGATATTTCTTTGGGTCTATTTCAAATAATATACTTATGAATAAGATTATTTTTATATCTCATGAGGGGAATAACCAATACTACATCATTATACAACTAACAATATTACTCCATAATTATTTGCATGCACAAAAGTCTTAATCTATAAATAATATCCCATAAGTTAGAGACACTCTATTTTCATTGAGCACCTTTAATAAGGTCCAAGTTTAGACTCAACGACTATTTCATTACTAAAAAGTTACATGCATGCAATTATTTCGATAGACACCAGCAATAAAACTTTTATACTCTTGGGCTGCATGATTTAACCATTCCAACTATAGGACATAAATATAGAGATAAGAACTCAACCATCAGTGTATTTCATCTAAATGATTTAACTTCATACTAAGTAAGGATTAATATAAAACTCATACCATGCTAATTAATCTCATTAGAATAGAGGAAAATACCATTAAATCTATTAACACATAAGCATAAATAATTTGCGCAACATTCCGATAGTAAAGAAACCTAGGAAAATCTTCACATAACAATGTGAAACTATAACAGAGAGAGAGAGAGTAAGAATAATCATACTAAACATTCCATGCATCTGACAACAACTAAAACCTGACTTCGAGGGAGGAGCACCACCACCCAACCGTGAACCACCCTTGATTCCCCCCGAGCCGAAGATCTTGCCAAGGATCAAATCTCCTCAATTGATCAATGCACTGGGTATTTAATACCCTCTTTCATGATTTAGTTACCATTAGCAGCGTCCCACTTTATTGATTTTTCTGTTTCCCTAGGTCTTATCTGGAAAATATCGTCTTTATCTCCCATGACGCTTTTCCACATAAAAACTTGTCTTTATATCCTGCATAGCTTTTATGTCTGATAGATCTTTATCTCCCATCAATCTGATAGATATCCAATCCATCCAAGCTTATCTAGAATCACATCTAGAATCTTTATCATGAAAGATTCATCTCTATCCCATTCCTCATGGGATTTGGCAAACATCTCCTTTCTCTTGGAGCTCCACCCTCCAAGTGATTTATTTTATTAATTATTTAATAACACATTTTCTTTTCATATTACATATCACCTAGCTTTCCTCATCTTAGGTTTAGAATAGTTTAACCCACAAAGGAGGGTATCAAACCTAGCTTTCATCATCTTAGGTTTACAAAAATTTAACACACAAGGGAGGATATCACTCCTAGCTTTAACTTAGATTAGTTTTACAATAATTTAGTACACAAGGGAGGGGTGTTACATACTCTTCCCCTTAAATTTTACACCATCCTTGGTATATCACTACATCGTGTTCTTGTTCACTGGTAGCTAGTTTCTGAATCAACAGCTCTCATGGCTCTACTATCTGATGCAATTTTCCCGATGTACATCATTCACAAGAAGTGGTCCCAGTGCCTATCCTTCCATAGCTACATCGGTCTCAAGGAGTGCTCCCAACATCTCTCCTTCAATAGCTACATTGGCCCCAAGGAGTGTTGTACTTTCTTTTTTTTTGTTGACTCAAGAGTATTTCCTTCAATATTATTAAGCCAACAACAATTTGCATAGTGTACAAAAGTACACCAACACCATGGACTTTGGTAGACAAGTGCTAACTACCTAGGGCATTACTCTAAACCTAACAAAGATTGTTTCTGATCCCTTGCAAAAACAAGCAAAGTTTGTGCCACGTGGACAGAAAAACAGGAGAAACCCATGGAATCATCCGAACTCCTACTCTACTGACATGAACATTTTACCTTAACCATCCAATCACCCCTTGCAATCCATCGTTAGAGGCAGAAGTCGCCCATCGAAGTAAAATGACGTTTAATGGTCTAGCCCCACCAAACTGCACAAACGTTCCTGACTGTGGATATGCCCCGGGAAATCCAACGGTTGGGAGGCATATCGCACGAACTGAGGAATCCAAACAATAGTGCCCGGGGAGGGTGGTATTCATTTCTACTCCCCTGCCACATGTAGGAAGCCTAATGGAATCACTTCCAAAACACAAAAAACCACTTCCCGCCTAAGTGACGAGTGATCACATGAAAACCACCATAGCAGTGGTTTTCCTTCTTGAAAAAGAGGATAATGGAACTTGCGTTTGCCAGAAAATCCATACTTCCCACCCTTCGCAATCTCTCAACAGTGCCAGTCATGAAACTCTAGTACGATGTGATTGTAACTGTGGTGCACCGACGCTGAACACTGAGAACGCTCGTTAACTGAACCAGTCTGAAGAATAGAGGAGGATTCTTCTATGATATAGTCATTTCGTACTCTCCTCAGTTATTTCATGAAATACCTCCATATCCTTGTCTGCTTGCTTGCTACAAAGAGCCTTTAGTCTGCTCTAAGACATCTCCTGCCACTTCCTTAAAACCTTGCCTTCTGTACGGCATACTCCTTGATTGGCCAGAGTATCCACAAGTTTATTAGCTTTTCTACAGACATGGTTGAAACTTACTATGCGAAGACCAAGTAGGTGACTTCGAATTTTTTGGAAAACCCTGATAAGCCTCTAGTGTTTTGAAAGTTTCTTTGGCACAGCTCCACAGTTAATTCTTTTCACCGAATTAATGGTTAACTCGTAGTTCGCTTCTATAATTACATTTGAGCAGTTATCCTGCCTCAGAAACTCTAAGAATTGTTCCAAAGCCATTAATTCAGACATGTTGTTGGTAGCTCTACCTAAATGGCAATGGAAGATGAAGAGAATTTTTCCTTCTTCATCCATTAAAACCCCTCCAAAACCAGCAGTTCCGGAGTTGCCTTTAGAAGCACCATCAATGTTGAATTTCAAAAATACTATGGGAGGAGGATGCCAAAAGTCCTTCTCCGCTACCTCTGTGATCCCCAACCTATCCAGTCTTCTACGAATGAGCCCCTGCAAACCAAGATGTGTGAGGATTCTTAAATGAGCTTCTGAAGGAGGATTCTTGGGGTGATTATGAACTTTGAAGCCAACTGTCTCCTTAAGCTGTTTCAAGGTTAGCTCAAATAGTCACTGAGGGGAATTCTTTTCATCCTTGAATATTCTCTTGTTACTTTCTTTCTAGACATTCCATATAATGAATCTTGGCATTAGGGCCCAAGCTGATTTGAGGAATTCGTTGTTCGAGAAGTTTCTACTCCAATTATTTAGAGTGTTAATGATACTCTCTTTATCCCTATCAGTCTTTTGGAAAATGGAAGCAAATGAATCCCATAACCAGGAGGTGAAAATACAACTATTGATAATATGCTCCATAGTCTCCTCATGAGTTTTACAGAGCTGGCAAATAGAAGGTCCCAGAATACCCCTCTTTCTGATATTGTCCCAAGTCAAGATCTTCTTTTGAAGAACGAGCCACATGAAGAGTTTGATCTTCATCCACCCTTGGTGCCTCCAAAGGTTCTGCCAGATCTTTTCCAGAACATGTGTATTGAGCTCTAGGAGAATTCCTTTTGATTAATTTAGATTGAAGGTGCCTTATTTATTGTTGCCCCATCTTAGTTGGTCCTGCCCCCTACTACTAAGATCATCTTTTAGTCCAACATTCTCCTAAGTTCTTCTGCTTTTGTTTTCAAGGGCTTGTCCTCTCCGCAATTAATATTCTCCAGATTCTCCACTTTTTTGTGTTCTGAGTATGATCCCAGA
>APFE030367569.1:356768-379699 GCA_000404065.3 Pinus taeda
ATGGAACATTTGGTTTCCTCGATGAAGATTATATCTGACGCCTCTTGTTTCATTCTATTACTAAGAACTCTCTGTTTTCTTTTGCTGCCTAAACCCCTAATATTCTAAGATGTGAAATTCATAATTAAAGATTTGTAAAGGAGTAGCTGGCTAAATCTTTCATCTTACCTGAGTCTATCATTAGCTTTCCACACTCCATCAAGATCTCATTCTACTTTTTCTACCTCTCTTTTTTCCGGAATTTCTAGTTGCTAACCCACGGGTTGTTTTCATTATTTTCACACCTTTATTATCCTACTTATTACTGCTTTTTCCTTTCTCAAACCGCTTAGCCTGAGTTTTCCATAAAACAACTATTGTATTTGATTGATCTCTTCTTGAGGTATAGAATCTACCCCTGCCGTGGTTCCCTTAATCAAGAACCATTCAAGATCTAGGTGTTCCTTGTCAAGAATCTCTTGAAGCTCCTGATCCTCTACTTACATTTTGCTTTGGGTCATTTCCTGATCCATCTCCAATTCTGCATCACTTATCATGGTCTCTCTCTAATTATCAATATCTTGTATCTATTTCTGATTATCTTCTTTCTCCTTTTCTCCAGGACTTCCTTCCATTGCTTGATCTTCTTTTATACTTACTTCATCCTCCTCAAGAACATGGAACTTGTTCTAAGTGACCATTTCCCCTTCATTTAGATGTTTCTTTGGCCCTCTTTTGCCCCCTTTTCCTTTATTTAACACTTTGTGAAAACTATCATTTTCCTTCATTGTATTAGATTTAGCCTTCTTTTCTGCTTTACTGGGGGGCAGTGTCTAAAAGGTGTCCATGTTCATGGCATCTATGACATCTGAACGGAATATGCTTATAATCTACTGTTTTCCTCCATTCTTCATCATAAACTTCCAAGATTACCTCATCCGGAAGGGCTCAAGATAGATCCATTTCCACACATATCCTTGCAAAGGATGTGTATTTTTCTCTTCTTGTGGCTTCAGAAGCCATAACAAAATGACCTAATTTGTTGCCTATAACTGCTAACGATTCTATTTGCCAGTAATCAAGAAGTAAAGAATAGAGCCTTACCCAGACTGGTACAGAAGTAAAAGTTTCACACTCTAGGAAAAAATTCATCATCCATGGCTGCATATAAAGGCCAACTGCTGCATAGAAGTAGGGCCCTCCTTCAACACTATGTCTTTGTCTTCAATATTTTTGAACACTACCGTGAAGAATCCCTTTGACCCAAGGTGTAGGTCAATGCTTCCTTTAGGTTTCCAGTGGTATTTAATCCAAGTTTGTAGAGCTTTTTTAGTGGGCCATAATCCCATGAATTTGCAAATAATAGCATATGTCCTCATGTGATCGCTGTGTGCCTACAGAGCAGGATCATTTAGGACTACCCTAGGTATAATTTTAGCTTTAGGTTTACATGTTCCCTTATGTTTTTTGTCTTTTTCTCTCTAAATCTTGTCTTCTTCCTCGTCTTTTCCATCATTATTTTTCCTGGTTTTGGTTCCTACTTTCTCCTCTTCCAGGTTCCTACTCCTTTCCTCTATAGAACCACTGTCATTTTCTACAAGCTTCTTACCTCTACTGGCTATGGTATCCCTGAAGGAGGGAGGGGAGCTCCCTCCTCTGGACCCCTCCATGAAGATCGACCTCTGTGACTTACTGAAAACCTCACTGTTCTTCCACTACCCTCTTCCAAAACAATCTTCCGTGTCTCTTAGTACACTCAATGTATGTTCAAGGAGTGTTGTCCTTTCATACCTACCTGTAACATTTTTTTTTCAAACCATTTATGAGAATTTATAGATGCAAAAGTTTAACTATGATAAATATCATAATATGTTACTTATTATTATTAAAGAAACTATTGCTTATCATTTATTTTATCTGAAGAAGGCATGGTCACTACTTGTATTATTTCAAGCCTTTGTGTTGTTGTTGAACACCTGCTTCTTGCAGTCTCTCTGCATGTAATACATCAGTTAGCATATTTTCCACATTAATATGCATGCAAGGTCAAAACATATTAGTTCACATGACAATTTATATTCATCATCATCATCATCATTTCATCACAATATATATATGATATATATATATATATATATAATATATATATATATATATATATATTCATTGTAATTGTATGCATGCCAAACTGCGATTAACCATAGTTACTTATACCAAACTTACTTTCCTTCTTATGGGTAACTTCCACGTTAGTTTACCTAGAAAACATCTATCCAATGACTCTGTGCATACCTACACACAATGTATGTTATACACTAATACACATCTCAACCTTGTAGCATATGTAGTCATATGGTTCCATATGTACTATCGTACATAGTCCATCTGTGGTACAACCTATAATACCATCCTCATTGTATCTCCTGCATGACATAAACTTTATTCACATATTTTTCCACCATGTTAGTTTTCAAGGAATTTTTATGATCATGGTTCATCTATGTAATTAGGAAAAAGTTTTATGTCAAGTGTAAATCAATTACAGAATTTGCATTGTGTTGTATTCATGCATATTTTCATCTTAATCATATCTTCCGCTTAATGTTCTAAAGCAGACTATTAACTCATAGCTTTTGAAGTTTAATATTCCTCAGATGATTAATTCACCTTGTATGTTTTAATTTTTCCCTTGTTATGCCCCAACAACCTATTGGCCATGTATAATTCAGTGCAGTTATGCATGAAAGTTTTTACTACTTTTAGTCCTACACTCTTTGTAGTTGTAAGTGTTGATGATCTCAAGGTATTTACATGTTAGCTCATCATTAACATTAAATCACCCTTTACCAAAAGATGAGTTATCTATTTATGAATTCTTGTTTGAATCACACAACATCTCCTTATGTTGTCCCGACACCTTATCAATGCAATATAATAAGAGATCCTCTCAAAATTTCTTGGTACAAATTATGATATCAATCTATTTAAATAGATTGTTACAAATCATTTAGTTTACCCAGTGGTTCATACCATTTTTATTACTTCATCAATTACTATGGTTTGCACTGAAGGATACTTATAGGTTCTATTATTCATATCCATCAAAAGATGCATCTATCCTGGAAATCTGTTTACGTTAAATTTCCCCTTAACCATACCTCCTTCCAACCAAAGAATGAATCACATTGTATGTGGATGCATTAATCAAAGGATTAATTGAAATGACAATTTGTGCAGGTTATATATCCTTATACTATAACATGCTCTCACCATCCTCTACCTTGGTATAATACTTTCATAGCAATTATACCATTAATAAGTTATTTGTATAGCATGATTACCATAGTTTAATGTCTGACCAAAATCATAGTCTAATTTTATGAGAATCTGTGATTCTTGTATTCATGAAGGCAACATATGTAAGTGTGCCACTTAAGTAATGATATATTCCACCCATATACATTACTTGTTATTAATTTTAACAAAATCAAACAACATTACTTTCAAGGCATGTGCTCCTGATTGCATGCCATAACATTTTTGGTTATAAGATTTGTTTTTGTCAGTAAGATTAATAACCTTCAATTTCTTTGTCCAGCACGACTCTTAACATAGTCATGTATGCTTTTCCTATTTACAATTGGCATATATCAGCCCAAGCATGTATGCGATCAATATTTAACTTCAATATAGTTCAATCACGCACTTTTCTTCTATAGAACATACTCCCCCTCACTAGAAATTGGTGTAACCAACTTTTTTATGATTGTTTGAGCAATGAATTTTACTTTCTTTCATCAATAACATAACTTATTAGGAAGTGCTTACATGGAAGATTCATATGACTCGTTACTATGCATAGATATTAAGCATGATCCTTTTTAAAACATATTTGTTTTAATGACCACTTAGCCAGACTATGGTAGCACATACAATTCATGACAATGCATGGGTATATGAATCATTACACAACAATACAACAATGATACAACCATGGTTTTCTTTATTATCTAATCTTCTTTTCCAGGTTTAGATGATTTTATTTAGCCTTGCATTTATACTGCAATTGTACCAATCACCATTTAAATCTCTTACTTATTGGAACATTCAATTCCAATATAGCTTCTTCTTTTTTGTTACACCATTCATCAACTGGTCCATGTCATGGTTTTAGGATGTTGATCCAATCATAGAAATTGTGTTAGAGTTTTTAAGAAAACTTTCTAATTTCTCTTTGTCATTCTTAATACCAATTTTTCCCAATTTTCCTTTTAGGTACATTTACTTGCTATCATGCATATATATGTATGTTACCTTTAATTTCGATACCATAATCTCCACATGCTCAAGCATGACTATTTTGGAGATTTACATGAAAGTCAACCCTCTAAAATAAACTAGAATTGTAGGTAGAAAATTGTCTTTACATAAATCCTTATACATAAGGATTTAATTATTATATGCAATTTCTAAATAAGCAATTATTTTTCTATGCATAAATCATTATTTAGCATATTATGTTCCATACTAAACATAGTGATCATAAAGTATAAATATAAATATGAATATAAGTATTTCTGCTTATACATATGGTCCATGCAGATGTTATCATGAGTAGGATAGCTCCATGGCCCAAGCCATAACAAATACCTACTATGCCTCTTACCGTATTTAGATCACAACTACCCATTGTGTTTTCCATTCTCTCTTACCCATCCCATGTTCAAAGATACTTTTCTCGGGTACTACTAACCAAGAGGGTTAGCAGGCCATCCACTTTGTATATTGCTAATAGAGGTTTGCAATACCATCCACTTAACTATTAGTTAGAGTCCATAATAGGTTATAATACATTCTAGACACTCTGTGGCAAAAACCTTCGATCATTGCCTCAACCCCCACACACAATTGAGTCCTCCATTTGATGACATCTATGAACTTCTACAAAGACGACCATGAGTTCGAGTTACGAAAAGCTAGATAAGTATTGGTCGTGCGGATGGTTTTGCTTCAAAGGAGGAGATGCTAAGCATGTCCTCAGAGTGTCCCATGAAGCTCGGACTAGTGGTGCCTATATTGAGTGCTTGAAGAAGAGAAGAAGGTGGAACAGTCCCACTAGGTGTGACAAGGAAATATTATGGTGAAAAAGCACCACAAGGCAATATAGACACCAGTAGTAAAACCTCGAGCCCTGCTTCAAGAATCAACAAGATCGAGAGGATCAATTGAATAGTACAACCTTTATGATTTGCTGGGCTGCTAGAAATAAGTTTTGGAAGCCCCCTCATTGGTCTGGACTCAAGCTCACAAAAAGAACCAAATTAAAAAAGAAAAACTTGTTTTCCATAGATTCTAGTTATGAATGAACAAAGCCTAGAATATCAACATATGCATTACAGCGTTGATACATTTAAGAGTTAGAGAACCTTATAGTCCTTATATCCCCACCAAATGAATATCATTCATCATCAAGGATGTGCAACTACTTCTAAGCTTTTCTCAACTAAATATATTGATCCCCAAAATATTACGTTGACACGGTAAAGTGAGGATACCATTTTCCTCTGAATTTCCTTTACGGAGTCAAAGGATTTTGAATCCTCAATGGGAGCAATTTGGTGGAATGACAAAAACAATTTTTTACATTATGGAAACAGCTGAAACAATAAATACTTAAAATAAATAGTAAGCTTATAACTAAACAATGTGAGACATTTATAGCCGAAAGAGCTACGTTACAAATTATTTAGTTATAATCTTATACAGTTAGTTTTAATGGGCACATAAACAACTGATAACACCTCATATTAGCATTATGTGACTTGATGCGTATGAGTTTTCTATTTGCCACCATCAAACATTCTTCAAATTTATTCTTCCCATATCTACTTGATACCATAGATCAGAAAAAAAAAAAAAGTCAATCCAATATTCCATAAATCTCAGACTCAATCACATAGCTAGGAAGAAAAACACAACACTCTTGAATTACATCGACAATGGCATTAGCATGAACTCAAGTGACCTCACTCCATACAAGCATGCATGCATGGGAGAAATTAAATTACATATTGGAACCAAACACATCTCAGTTTCGGTCAATCTCCTTTACACACGTGTTGTCTATTCCTCATGCCCTTGTGACAAAAAATCAATCCACGATGCACTATCCATGAGAGGTTAACTACGATGAATTGCTCAGAAGATGGCACGGATAACCATCACATGCATTCAAATTTGATTCACACTGTTTCAAACTCCACGCCAATCTTCTGAAGTATGCACTTTTACCCATGATCAGAATAGCCAAGACTCAGATTTAACCTAGTAATGTCTTGATAATTTGTAAATACGACATCTAACAAATAAAAAAATTTCAAATATCTATAGACAGTGTCTCTTAATGTGTGATTGATAGAGAAATAACCACCATATATTTACAAAAAACTCCGCCTAACATAATAACAAAAGTAAATTTATTTATCCCATAATCAGGTTATAGGATCATAATTTACGACTTCAACTCGGTAACAAGATCATCTCCAGGAGCCACAAACACTCATAGTTATAAATCGAGATAGCTCATCCCAAACCGATCTTGCTTATTTATGCGCTCTCTTATCACACTCTTGATATTCAGCATTTTTAAAGAAAGGAAACAGTCGTCTGAGACTATGTTACTACAATGACACTTTCTGCTTTACCATCTTTTTATCGATAGTGTTGCCATATTCAATCTTTCCATTCCATCGAACTTGAAAAACGTCTACTGAAATTTAAAATAAAACAATAACGTACGAGGAATAAATAATTCCATGCTATGATACTATGCCGATTTGCACGATAATATGCTGATACCATTTGCTAAAACTTCTAATTGAAGGAAATCACTGCTTTCTATGAGGATATACCATAAATTTGTTGAGGAAAGATAATGATTTATGATTAGGTTAATCTGGATAAAAAGTGGTGATTAGGATAATCACTATCCTAACCTATCGCCTTCCACCTATCGGATAGGGACATGGAACATTATCATTGCTTTTTTCTTATTATATATTTTTTTATACTATCGTTAAGCTTGCTTGAAGCCTTCGCATCGTGTTCCTTATCATCTTTGTGCCTGTCTAGCAACACCCTTTTCGCTGGTCCTAGGTTTTTGGCCTTCTTGGTTTTGGCGAATATTTCATCAATTTCATTAAGGGTTTCTTCTCTCATATTCCTCATATCATTATGGAAACCACATTCCTTCCCTCTTGGTCTAGTTTGGACAGTCGAGCCTCCAATTTGAGCGATTAGGGTGAGGTTTCCATGAATGGAAAAGACCAGAATTGGTCAAAGGTTTTCCATTGTTCACTTATGTATCTTGTGGATCTCCTTGACAGGGTCCATGGCCATGCATTGGTCTATGCCGAATGGCCTCCAATCATCATTCCCTTCTCTACTTAGCTGTTAATTACAACTCCATAATGGTTAATGCATTCTGGATGATCTCCCTAAGAAAATGAATGTTCCTTCTATATACTCAACCTCTTCATTTTCGATAGGAAATGCAGACATCACCATCTTTGAGAGGGAGGAGACAACAAATTTTCTTTTCTTAAGGAAATGTGATGCTTGAGGGAAAAACCACCCATTTCCTACCCTAAACTATATACAGCATAGTTAAGCATTCAAGAATGGCTTGTTACTGACTTCCTAGAAGTTAAAGATAAAGTACGCACGAGGAAGGGTTCTACCCAGCGCCTCTGCGAAATACCCAACCTGTCCCTGATCATGGAAATTTATAGTTTGCACGTCCAGTAGAGAGGATTAGTGAATATCATTTCAATTTTAAAGAATCCATTGACATCCATTTGAGACAAAATTGGTCGATTTTACCGAATAATAAATTTTTGACCAATAATGTCTTCCACGAAGTCATGTTCATTTATGGATTTTCCATTTTACTATACAGACCCACGTAGTTAATAGATGTGTATCTCGTCTAATATTTTTTGGGGTTATTTTCCTTATAAATATTTATAATCAAATCCCTTTAGCATGTAGCAAGAATTGTGCATATGTGCTATAACATTATAATATTTAGTTTTAAATCCTAAATAATATAGATTTAACACTTATACCTGGACACTTTTGTAGACTTTGTGGGAGGGAGGCCAACTTAAGGCTTATTTTTTTTTGCATACCCTATGGAGCCGTATTGGGCCATAGGCCACAAGGTTTGAACTTGACGCTCCGATACCATTTGTAATGAACCTCTTTAAGCCCCCTGGAAAAACAGATTTTAGACCCCATAAATTTGAATATGTTGTCTTAGTTACAGTTAAGAGTTCACTGTCGTCACAAATTTAGTGAACCAAGAATCATAACTATAATGAAAGATCAAGGTAGAGAGTCATATACCGTAGATGTAAAATCACATGCTCTCTTGACATGCAACCCGTACTATAACTTTAATTTCTTTATTCAACAATTAAAAACCTTTTCTTACATCTCCTTCTGCTAGTATGGCCATGAAAAGCTACTTTTGTCTTTCCTATCATGCACATGCAAGAATACCTACACTTATTCCCAACTAGTACCAGGGTGAGAACATTCAAAAAAGTTGTGAGAGTTTATAGTTCAAATTAACCCTTTACATTTGGAAGGAAAAAGACATACAACCATTAAATTCTTTGAAAACACGTGATAAGATATTTCATTGGGTCTATTACATGTAATATTCTTATGAATAAGATTATTTTTATAGCTCATGCAGGGCATAACCAATAATACATCATTATACAACTAACAATATTACTCCATAATTGTTGGCATGCACCAAATTCTTAATCTATAAATAATATCCCATAAGTTAGAGACACTCTACTTTCCTTGAGCACCATTAATAAGGTCCAAGTTTTGATTCAATGACTATTTCATTATTAAAAAGTTACATGCATACAATTATTTCCATACACACCGACAACACAAATTTTATCCTCTCGATCTGAATGATTTAACCATTCCAACTATAGGAAATAAATATATAGATAAGAACTCAACCATCAGTGTATCTCAGCTAAATTTTTGAACTTCATACTAAGTAAGGATTAATATAGAACTCATACCATGCTAATGAATCTCATCGGAATAGAGGAAAATACCATTAAATCTATTAACACATAAGCATAAATAATTTACGCAACACCATAGCAAATAAACTTAAGAAAATATTCACATAACAACATGAAAATATAACAGAGAGAGAGAGAGAGAGTAAGAATCATTGTACTAAACATTCCATGCATCTGAGATAAACAAAAACCTCACTTGGAGAGAGGCGCACCATCACCCAACCATGAATCACCTCTGATTTCAGATCCGAAGATCTTGCGAAGGATAAACTCTCCTCAATTGATTGATGCAATGGGTACTTAATACCCTCTTTCATGATTTAGCTACCATTAGCGGCGTCTCGCTTTATGGATTTTTTCGTTTGCCTAGGTCTTATCTGGAAAAGCTTGTCTTTATCTCCCACGACATTTTTCCACATAAAAGCTTTCCTTTTTCTCCTGCAAAGCTTTTATATCTGATGGATCTTTATCTCCCATCCATCTGATGGATATCCAATCCATCCAAGCTTATCTAGAATCACATCTAGAAGCTTTATCATGAAAGATTCATCTCTATCCCATTCTTCATGGGATTTAGCAAGCATCTTGATGCAGGAGCATTCTCCCAAGGGAAAATCATTGTAAATAGTAGACATAGGGGGTCATGTATTTTTAGGAAATACTTTTCCTAAGAATGAAGTTAATGCAATATTTAGGCCTTTAAGTGTGATTTAATTAGATAATAGGAGAATATGTAAATTCTCTCAAAACAAATAAATGAGAACATGAGTGGTGAATAAATGACAAAGATTTAGAAGTCAAATCAAACTCTTAGATAGTTCCATGATTCAAGGAACAAGAGAGAGCTGTTAGGAATTAATTAGAGTAGAAGTCGACCATTGAGTTGATAAGGGGACTTTTCTGTTTTAAAACAGAGAAAAAGATGGAGTGGATAAAGTCTACCACATATGTATGCATGTAGCGAGCTTTAGGGCTTTTGTTAAAGGATGGGATCAAGTCCTTCATAGTAATCCAATCCAAAGGTTCCAGATAAATATATGTAAGCCTACAGGTAGAAGGAGAGGCCACTAATGTTGAGAATTGGGCCTGTGTGAGACCGAGGTGTCTCGAATGTAGTCCTTGTGTTTACATTAATATATATTCTGAGTTTATTCCTGATTGTGTAAAAGAGTTGAACGCGTGTTTTAAGTGTTGTTTAATTATAGTTTGAACTTGTAGGTTCTATTACAGGAGATTTCAGGTAGACTTCAGAGGGCATGCAGAGGAGAAGAATGATTCCAAGGGAATCGTAACAGATTGTTGAATCCTCTTGGAGGATCAATAATTGCTTTGAAGTGATAGGAATCAAGGGATTATGAGGAATTGAGCCAGGAGAGAGTGGCACAGTAGAAACAGTGAGGAGCAGAACCCTTTGGAAACCCAAACCATCCAAAAGATTGAAGAAAATGAGGAAAAAGATGAAGTAAAGGGACGGACAGAGAAGCACGAAGAGTTAACGCTTGACCACCACTGGATCTCGAAGATCCACGGTTGAGATTGAATCAGAACGAGCCTTGGAGATTTGCGAAGAGTGAGCAGCGATTAATTGTGGACCATTAGATCGTTGCCAGATCAGTGGTCATGATTTAAATCGCAATAAATAGTCAGAAGTGCAAAGGAGTGATTGACAGAGTTGTGATATCGTTGACAACGATAATCAGCGATCGACGTTGGCAACATATCGGCAATCAGCGATTAATTGTTGACCGTCAAATCGTGATGCTGATCGACGGTCACAATTAAATTGTTCATCGCATATTGGCGTCGGTGGAGGTCGGCGTTATAAGAGAACAAATGAACAGGACCCGACGTTAGTTGTGAACGCGAGTGTATAGGATTTGAGATCCGCGTGTATGGTTCCCATATGGGTCAGCGATTTTGTTGATATGCGTGATGACCGCATGGAAGCCAATTAGCGATTGTGATAAAGTTAAAGCATTGAAATGTGTGCAAAGGTCGTATTAAGGCAAAAAGATATGTTTGCAGAGTAATTCCTTTGTAAATGTATTTATAAGGGAATTGCACAGATGAAGGGTTTTTATGCTAAATATGTATTAAACTAAAGGTTAAAAGGGTTTGTTATATATATATATGTGGACATAGGAACTATTAAAGGTTTGCAAGGGCTGATAAAGTTCTAATAAGAAGGAATTAACAAAAGGGTTTTCAGAAAGTCTTATGAAAGTTAAGGCGTGATTAAAGTCCCAATAGGAGTTTGGTGGGGTGATTGGTTCTGATATAGAGGAACTGTATATAAAAGGGCCTTGACCATTTATAGTCTGAAGATTTAACTCCATGCAGAGTTAAATACCTAGGACAAGAGTGTGGATGCATTTTTAATATGTATACTGTGGGTATATGCTGGGTAACCCTGGCATCAATTTGGCTAAGTATGGTTATATGTCGGGGACCCTACATCATTAGTGGTATCATAGTAGATTTTTAATCTGTAAAAGGAGAACTTTTGAAGTTCTTGGAAGACTGTAGCATTCTAGTAGAGGCTTGGAGTAAACAGGAATAGAGGATTCTTGAAGGAAAGAGAAAGCAATATTGCTTAATACAAGTTCTAAAGGAAAGAGGACTTGAGGGACGAAATAGGAGACAAGCCATTCAAAAGTGTAGAAGAATTGGTGAAACAAGATCATGTTGAGATCTTGAAGGTGAGGTAATGCGTTATTTTTTAAATTGAGAATGTATGTTTTCATACTAATGCATAGGTGACAACAAGAGAAGCTGTGAGAAGAGAATAGATGTGTTCTTGAAGACAGAGTAGGGAGAATACTCTGAAGGAGAAGTGGCAATGAACCTGAAGAATCCAACAAGAGATTGGACAGAGAGGATAGCCGAAGTGTTCTCAAGAGAGAGTGAGATATTGCAGAAGCCTAGAAGGAGCAAAGGTGTTGCTCAAGAAGAGGTTCTAGACAGAGAACCTATGCATACCAAAACATTGAGTGAGGAGAGCTTAGTGAGGTAAGATTGCATCTAGGAGGACTAGCTATTCTGGAGGCTTGTTGCAAAGGAGCTCATGAAGATAGGGGAGAAGAAGATGACTATTGACAGTCATAGCAGAGGCTCAAAGAGAAGTCAGAGCAAAAGATATGAGAAGAAGGATTCCAAGGTAAATGGCATGAGAATGAGTCAAGAAGAAATTTACAAAGAAGTTGCAGAATTAAAAGAAAAACTCAATGCATTAAGGATAATGCTTGAGGAAAGCTAGAGACTAGGTTGGGTCTTGAGGAAGAAGTCAATGGAATGGCATGAGATGTAGAAAAGGCTACAACAAAAGAAAGTAATGTGGCTTATGGAAAAACTCAAGGAAGCTCAATTGGAAATGAAAATGGAAGAGCACATTTGTGAACCAAAAAAAGGAGAAATTCGGGGAGAAACTGAAGATGAAGACTTGAAGGCTGAAACTTCAAGTGAGACCAAAAGGTTTGATGATTTTAAATCTGACAATTTGTGTATGATTGTAGGTGAAACATGTAGAGAAGGACAATTGGTTGATATTATCATGAAGGAGTAAGAAGACCAACAGAATCTAAATTTTGTTCTGGAAAAAGATGAGATAGATAGATCTCATATCCAGTTGGAGAAAGATATCAAGCAACCAAGTGAAAGGTTTGAGGAGATTGAAGAGGAAACTATCAAAGAATTTATGAATCATATGAATGTTTTAGAACAACAAGGAGATATGATGGCTGAACCATCAAGTGAGACCATAGGGTCTTATATTTTTAAAACTAATAGTTTGTATATGATGGCAGATATTGCAGGAGAAAAGCAGCCATTTGAAGATATCTTTAGAGGAGACAAAGATCTAGAAGAAAAAGGTGACCAAAAAAACTTCTCAGAAGAAGAAGAATTTGACTGCATACAGAAGAAAAGGTCTATGGATGAGTCTATAGAAGCTTCCATGGAGATGAGGAATTATAATTTTATTCCGATGAGGAATGAAGAAATACTATCTCAAAAAGGTAATCAAATAAGTTTGATTACTGTTATTGATGAAAACAAAGTGCAGGAGAATGTTAATGAAGATGATGGGACAAGGATAGCTCTTGGAGAAGAGTTATAGAGGGACAACAAGGCAAAATATACTGAAGAAGAAGAAATTATGCTAGCTGAAAACATAGTAAAAGATCATCAATTCACCATGATGATAGGCTCAATGGAAATAGCCATGGAAGCTGTTGAGATAGTCAAGGAAAAAGAAGGACATCTACTAAAGGATGTTAACAAGGAATAAGTCTATGCAAAAGACTTAGCAGAGGGAGAAAGAACACTAGTAAAAGAGTGTTTTGTAGAGGATGAGCAACTGTTGAAATTGTCAAAAGTATGAAGAAGTATTATTTAGAAGATAAAAACTCTAAAGTAAAGGAGGATGAAGAATGTGTCTTAAATAAGAGAAGCAATGATTTATTGTAGCAAAAGGAACTTAACAATGCATGGATGTGTGAAGATGTGACAACACTGGAACAAGTTCTTGTGGAAGAAGGAGATGAAGTTCAGTCTGAAGAGTTAATATGTGAAGCAACAGTTGAGACTGTTGAACCTTGTGATTACCAAACAAATAATTTGTGTGTGAATGCAGGAAACATAAGTGATGATGAAATACTGGCAAAGTGTCTCAGGGAAATTGCATTGCTGGAATATTTGCTGGAGAATTCAGAGTATGAAAGTATGATTTTAGAAAAAGGATTTCACAACAGTGGACAAGGGAAGGAAGACATCATTAGGATAGATGGTGTCGAAGAGGGACTAATGGAAAATCTCAAGAATTCTTTTGAGAGTTCAAATAAGCATACCGATGTGTTAACAAAGGAGGAAAAAATAGTGCAGCAAACTTAATTGTTGCCAAAGGAAAACAAGGCACAAAAACCTTGTGTTTTTAATTCTAACAAGTGTTTTGAGTGTGCAGGTTTTGTTGCAATTGCTGGAGGAGAATTGGCACAAGTGAACAACCAAGTAAAGATGAAAGAAGAAGACTCCATGGGAAAATTTAATCCATGGAACAAAGATGTTAAAATACTAGAGAGAGTGTTCGACAATCATGATATAATCATGGAAGAGGGTAAGGAAGATAGGGAGACAGAAAAAATGGCAGCAAGCCAAGAAGGAGTCAGTACAACAAGCAAAGAAAAAGAGGAGGAAATGTCTACAGCAAAAGTGGAGGCAATATATACAATGGCAGTATGCAAAGCCAGGGAAGAAGACAGTAGCAACAACATGGAACACAAAGAAAGAGGAAGAAATAAGAAGCATAATATGCACCAGTCCAAAGATGTACTCGAGACAAAGATTGAAGAAATGTGGGAGTTGATGATGAAGCAATTCAAATGGAGGAAAATGGTAGCAGCAGGAAGCAAGATCAATCAGAACTTGAACTTGATTGACAAGATGAAGAAGATGGAGCAAAAGACAACAGACATACAACAGCAGCAAAGGTACAGAGCGTTTGGACCACTATAAACTAAAGTGTGGGATCCAGGAAGACAAATATCACAAGACACGTGATGAGGAGATCATGAATACTTTCTAATTTGGGAGTCTGATTCAAAAGCATTCACCCAAGGGAAAATCATTGTAAATAGTAGACATAGGGGTTCATGTTTTTTTAGGAAATAGTTTTCCTAAGTATCAAGTTAATGCAATATTTAGGCCTTCAAGTGTGATTTAATTAGATAATAGGAGAATATGTAAATGCTCTCAAAACAAATAAATGAGAACATGAGTGGTAAATAAATGAAAAATAATTAGAAGTCAAATCTAGCTCTTAGATAGTTCCATGATTCAAGGAACAAGACAGAGCTTTTAGGAATTAATTAGAGTAGAAGTGGACAATTGAGTTGATAAGGGGACTTTTCTATTTTAAAACAAAGAAAAAGATGGTGTGGATAAAGTCTGCCACATATGTATGCATGTAGCAAGTTTTAGGGCTTTTGTTAAAGGATGGGATCAAGTCCTTCATACCATTCCAATCCAAAGGTTCTAGATAAATATATGTAAGCCTACAGGCAGAAGGAGATGCCACTAATGTTGAGAATTGGGCCTGTGTGAGACCGAGGTGTCTCAAATGTAGTCCTTGTGTTTACATTAATATATATTCTGAGTTTATTCCTGATTGTGTAAAAGAGTTGAACGTGTGTTTTAAGTGTTGTTTAATTATAGTTTGAACTCGTAGGCTCTTTTATAGGAGATTGCAAACAAAGTTCAGAGGGCACGTAGAGGAGAAGAATGATTCCAAGGGAATCATAACAGATTGTTGAATTCACTAGGAGGATCAATAATTACTTTGAAGTGATAAAAATCAAGGGAGTATGAGGAATTTAGCCATACGAGAGTGGCACAATAGAAATAGTGAGGACCAAAACCCTTTGGAAACCCGAACCATGCAAAAGATTGAATAAAATGAGGAAAAAACTAAGTAAAGTGATGTACAGAGAAGCTCAAAGAGTTAGCGCTCAGCCACCATTGGATCTGGAAGATCCATGGTTGAGATTGAATCAGAACGAGCCTTGGAGATTTGCGAAGAGCGAGCAGTGATTAATCGTGGACCGTTGGATCATGGCCAGATCAACGGCAACAATATAAATCGCAATCGATAGTCAGAAGCACAAAGGAGCGATTGACAAAGTTGTGATATCACTGATAATGGTAATCGGCGATCAACGTTGGTAATATATCAACAATTAATGATTAATCGTCGACCATCGGATCACGATCCTAATTGATGGTCATGATTAAATCAACCATTGCATATCGACGTTGGTGGAGCTCGGAGTTATGAGTGGATAGAGGAACCAAACTTGATAATAGTTGTGAACACGAGTGTATAGGATTTGAGATCTGCGTGTATGTATTCCCATATGGGTCAGTTTTTTTTTTATATGCGTTATGATCCCGGGGAAGCCAATTGCAATAAAGTTAAAGGATTCAAATGTCTGCAAAGGCCATATTAAATCAAAAAGATATGTTTTTGGACTAACTCCTTTGTAAATGTACCTATAAGGGAATTGTGCAGATGAAGGGTTTTTATGTTAAATATGTATTAAACCAAAGGTTAGGAGGGTTTGTTATACATATGCAGCCATAGGAACTATTAATTTTTTGGGAGGTCCAATAAAGTTCCGATGGGAAGGAATTAACAGAAGGGCTTTCACAAATTCTTATGAAAGTTAAGGAGTGATTAAAGTCCCGATACGAGTTTGGCAGGGTGATTGGTTCCGATACAAAGGAACTATATATAAAAGGGCCTTGACCATTTATAGTCTAAATATTTGACTCCATGCAAAGTTAAATACCTGGGACAAGAGTGTGGATGCATTTTTAATATGCATATTGTGGGTATATGTTGGGTAACCCTGGCATCAGTTTGGCTAAGTGTGGTTATATGCTGGGGACCTTGCATCACATCTCCTCTCTCTTGGTGCTCCACCCTCCAAGTGATTTATTTTATTAATTATTTAATAACACATTTTATTTTCATATTACATATCACCTAGCTTTCCTCAACTTAGGGTTTAGAATATTTTAACCCACAAAGGAGGGTATCAAACCTAGCTTTCCTCAGCTTAGGTTTAAAAAAATTTAACACACAAGGGAGGATAGCACACCTAGCTTTAACTTAGATTAAGTTAATAATAATTTAGTACAAAAGGGAGGGGTGTTATAGGAGGGGTATTACATCTTTCGCCTCTCAAAAATAACACTATGCTCGGTGTTTATCTTTCTTCTTCTTTTACTGAAACAATGTTGGGTAAGCTTCCTTCATATTATCTTCTCGTTCCCTATTTTTCTCCTCGGGTTTAAAGTGCTTCCACTACACCTTAACCTGAGTGTCAACTCGATTTCTGAGCATGGTTTCCTTCCACTCCAAGATGTGAAGTGGCTCGGGTAGGATGCCTCATTTGTGTTCCACCTGATAAGTTGGTGGGCCAACTCTATCCAAGATTTCAAAAGGCCCAAAAAATTGTGGTGCCAAATTTGCAAGTTCATGTGCTTAGAGTACTTTTCTTGGGATTTACTCACAAATATACATGGTATTTGATGTTGAATTCTTTATTCACTCCCTTTTTTTTCTGCAGAACTTTACTGTCGATCTTGTGTTTCTTTGATGTTCTTCCTGATTTTCCACGCGGCGTTTTCCATTTCCTGCAAAGCATCTAGACCCAATACTAGATTATCTTCTGGTTAACTTCATATCAGGGGTGTATTTCATTTTTTGCCATACGATGCCTTGAAGGGGCTCATTTTAATAGAAGCCTGGAAACTATTATTATATGAAAATTCCGCGAAATGCAAAAATTTCTCCCACTTGGTAGGTTGATTCATAAGATAAATTCTTAGTGTATCCTCCCAAAAATGATTGGTTTTTTCTCTTTGCCCATATGTTTGCGGGTGATATTCCATAATGAAGTTCAATTGGGCTCCCATAGCTCCAAACAATGTTGTCAAAAACTTGGAGGTAAACTTAACATATATGCCTGACACTATTACCTTGGGTATTCCATGTAGGAGAAAGACAATTATCATGAAAATATTACTTATATGGGTAGTCCCAAATGTAGACTGCACCAATATAAAGTGGGTTGCCTTAGTCAAAACAACTACCACCACCACGATAGAATCATGCTGGCTCCCACTTCCATTCGGGTATGGTTAGAGGGTTCACCAATCCGGCTGGATGTTGATGGTCCAGCTTTACCTATTGACATTCTCTTCACTTTTCTAGATATTCGGCCACATCCCTCTTCATACCCGACTAAAAGAAAATCCTTAATGCGTTAATCATTTTCTGGTATCTAGGATGGCCCACGTAAGGTATTCGGTGATACTCATCTATTATTGTTTGTTTTAGTGTAAGTGAGTAATTTTTTCTTAATTTTCAGCATACATGGAGTTTCCTGTTTGTTCTAACTTTTGTTGAATTTCTAAGTATTGAGTATCTTTTTGTATTGAATACTAATAGATATATCTAACACAGCATGACCATGCCTACTTAGAGAATCTGCTAGTTGGTTTTCATTTCCTTTTATGTGTCATATTTCAAATTTGAAATCGCTCCGGAATGCCAACCATCTTTTTTGCCTAGCATTTAAGTCTGAATGGCTAAAAAAATAATTCAGACTAATACGACCAGTTACTAATATAAATTTATTTCCAAGTAAATAGTGTCTCCACATTTTAAGTTCATGTATCACTTTCACAAAATCTAAATCATACACTTCATATTTTTTCTCATGTACTTTCAACTTTCTAGACCTGTAAGCTATTATGGCATTATCCTGCATCAATACTCCTCCAAGCCATTCCAAACAGGCATGGGTGCATACAATGAATTCTTTACTTCGATCTATGATTTTAGTATAGGGTTTGTGATTAACAATTCTTTCAACATATCAAAGCTTTCTTGACATGTGGTTGTCCGTTCAAACTTCACCCTCTTTTTCTGAAAGGAAGTGATAGCATAGGGTAATCTTGAAAAGGATTCTATGAACCTTCAATAATATCCAGCAATTACCATGAATGAGCGAACTGTGGATACGTCCCTTGGTATGGGCCAATTCATGATAGACTCAATATTCTAGAGATCCATCAATAATCCTTCCCTGGAAATAGCATGTCCCAAGTATTGTATTCTATATTTATAAAATTCACATTTGTTGAGTTTTGCATACAGTTGATGTTATCTTAATGTTTGTAACACTAGCCTCAAATGTTCTTTGTGATCCTATTTAATCTTTGAATACACTAGAATATAATCTATGAACAATAGTACAAACTTATCAGGGTAGGGGTGAATTGCACTATTTGTCAAGCACATGAACACTAGTACAAACTTATCAAGGTAGGGGTGAAGTGCAGTATTCATCAAGCACATGAAAGTTGTTGGGGAAGTCGTGATGCCAAAAGATAACACAACAAACTCATAATGGTCATATATGGTTCTAAAGGTTGTTTTCTAGATATCTTCATTTTTTTATGTGCAGCTAATGGTAACGAGTTCTTAAGTCAATTTTTGAGAAAATTGTTGCTTCCCTCACCTGATCAAATAGATCATAGATTCAAGGTAATAGATATTTCTTTTTATTGTTAACTTATTCAATTCATGATAGTCAATGCACATTCAGAATGTGTCATATTTTTTCTTGACAAAAATTACAGGTGCCCCCATGGTGAAACATTGGGCCAGATATAACTCATATTCAAAAGTTCTTGTAATTACATCTTCAACCCCAGCAGTTTCAGTGTGCTCATTGAATACAGGGCTATAGACACAGGATCACCACTAGGTGTTGAATCAATGGTAAAATATATTTCCCTGTGTGGGGGTAACCCAAACATTTCTTTTGGAAATAGATCTTGACATTCGTTAATGACCGATAAAGTATTCAAATCTCCTTTTTATGTTGAATGAGCACTAGTATCCACCTCCACCGTATATAGATGGCATCCTTTTCTTGCACTTATTTTCAATTGTAATGCTTAAATTTGTTGGGCTGGCACTGGTTTTGGATTCCCTCTAATTAACCTAGTGTGTCCATTTTGATCAACATCAGAAACCGTTTTCTCTACGAAATTTATAACCTTTGCCTTCTTCCAACCAATCCATGCCTATCAACAGATCATAAGACCCTAAAGGAATAATATTTAAATATCTTACTATAGAATAACCATTTAGATTAAGGAGACACTATTTTATTCAACTGGTTACTTTTCTTTTGGTACTAGTTGCCAACTAGACCAGCCACGCATTCTTGAATTTTTCAGATTTCTGATTACACTTTTCCACAATTTTGGTGTTGATGTAACTTAAACTGGCCCTTGGATCTTTTAAAACATACACAATTTTTTTTAGTATGATACCTTCAATTTCAACCTTACTAGATTGACGCTCATCTTGTCTTTCCTCCAAGGCTGCGCTAATTGTAGGAATATTCTGGGCAATGTTATTCATGGTCATTACCTCATCGATGTCCTACATGTTCTAGAAAAACCTAATATTATGAAAAAAATACCTTAGAAAATGAGGCTCGTTGCAACCCCAACATTTCAATGGTTCCCTTTCCTTTATACTTTTGTTTGTCTAGTTGTTCAATTCTATGGTTTTCAAGCTAGTATAAGACTATGCAGGTGGAAGTGTGTTTCATTCGCTAAACTTCTTCCTTTGATGATCCTTGACAAAATTCTTGAGGTAGTAAAGTTTCTTTCCTTTTACACTCCCTCCCGCCTTGGTGCTCTCTTTATTTTTTCATGGTTTCCCACCTTCACTTTTATTCTTGAAATGTTGATAACTTAATATAGACTTCCTCACCAATTCATCCATATATTTTGGGTTATTGAACTCAATTCATTCCTTTTACGAGGATGGCAAACAATTTAGGAACCGTTGTGATTTAGTCTTCTCCTTTTTAAGGTATGGTACATATCATAGAAAGTTTGTAAACTTAGCCACAAAATCATCCATGGTCAGTTTTTCAAGCCTTAATTCATGAAATTTCTTGGTTTGCTCGTCATAGTTGCACTCATTGAGATACCGTGACTTGAACTATTTTTGGAATTCCTCCCAAGAAATTGTCTTCTCTTATAGAAGTTGCACACTTTTTACCTCTTCCCACCAGAGGGTAGCTTTACCCTGAAACTAATAAATAGTGAGGTGTGACTTGAGTTTGATCTCATACTCATACTCCTGGAAATACTTAATCATGGTCAAGAACCATGCCTCTACATCCTCCTCATTTTCCCCATCAAAGGTAGGGGGATCTTCCTAAAATTCCCCTGTAACTTCGTCTTCTTGTTTTCTTTTTGTAATTTGGAAGAATTAAGACCCAATTCTTCTCCACTTTAAAAAAAAAAATAGATTCTCTCCCTCTCCTCTTTCTTTCTAACCCTTTTGGCTCTACATTTTTATGGCTGGATTTCTCGGTCCATTCTCTAATCAACATTTCATGTTCTTCACCAGTTTTTAATAACCACTCATTACTACTCCGAAGCTATACTAATTCTTTTTGTAGATTTCTCACTATATCCATAACTTGAGAGGGTAGTGCGGTGCTACATTCACCTAGCTTCACATACAAATATTCTTTGTTAGTGATAGTTACGGGAGAGTTCTCCACCCTTCTACTGTAGTCCACTTCAACTAAGTACCCTATGAAACATACCAGTTACCATGAGTAAGTTACATTTACTTCTATTACTTCTTACTCTATGTCTACCGTGGTGCCTTTTGTCTTAAGCCTAGTGTGGTAATTGGTGCTCTTATAACACTTATCGGATATCTAGCTTACCCTAACACTCCTTTATACACGATGCCAAAATTTTAATACTTCTTATGGCGCATTCGATAAAATGTAATGCCATATAAAGTGCATCCCTTATTTATTTTTTTAATGGCATGAGTATATTTGTATCTAGCATAATGGTTATGGTTGTCCACAATTTATTTGTCTTATATTTGAAATCAATATTTCCTCTTCCTAGCGCTCATCTAACTTTGGTGATGAATGTTCCAATTCATATTTTGTCTAAACCTACATATTTAAGTACACTTATAACGATCTGGATGTTGAAGATAATGGAGAATATCCTATAATAGGTAGAGTTGGTTCATGTAACCTCAGGATAGGAACTAGTTTCTATTTCTTATGATGATGTTCTAACTTCCCTAAAACCACGTTTTCTATTTAATGTGTAATGTGCGTGAACAATACAGAGCATTCTGCAGAGCAAGACTCTCCTGGTTCAGACTCTCTTTCGTAGCGCTAACCAATGGGTTTTATTTCTTTAATACAAACATTAACATTTTTTATCACTGGATGCAATATGTGGTTCCTCCAACTATATGTACATCACTTGACTTAAAGTTAATGAAACTATAGGCATACCCCTTGTTTCAAAGTTAACAAACTATATCCATAATCTTTGTTTCAACGTTAATAACATATATACTTGGTCCCTCATCATGTTTTTTTACTCTAGTATAAGACCATGTTTAACCCTCTCTATGGTTGAAACTCTTGCTCTATGCCACAATTGTTCCACATGCTCAGCATTCTTCTAGCAAGCTCATTACATACATCCTAGCCCATGTGAACTGGTTACCATGTCACATGACCCACACCATGGTCGAGGCGATGGAACACCAACTACCTCTAGGAATTTACAGGGTAAGTTCCTTAGACAGAACACCAAAGGACACTCCTCACAACCAGATCACAGATCAATACACCATTATTTCTGACGTGGTTAAAACCCTCAAAGAGGGAAACAGTGCACAGCCTGAGCCAACACAGCCACTTCAGGCAATTTATTAATAAAGGAATGAAAATTTACATAAGCTTCTCTCATGAACAATTAACCTACAAATGACCCTCCATGCTCTTTAAATAGAGATCATGGACCAATCGAGTGTTAAGCCACAGATCAAGTGTCGGTAATACCGGGGAGAGAATGAACCATTGGATCACTACATATCATGACCGTTGGATTTTAAGTTACCAAAGTACATAGTAAAGAAACACACTTTACCTAACTCTATACTAGACCAAGTTATACTTAACTATTTCCTATGTGTCAGAATATCCTAACCTCCCCCCTTAAGAACAACTTGGGATAGGATTGAAGGATTTACAAATGTGACACAATAAGAGAAGGAAGGAGGCAGTAGAGCCTATCCACCCTTAGTGACAACTTAGTGAACTCCAACCATAAATTGAAGTTTAGTAAACTTCGCCTCTGTGAGAGCCTTTGTAAAGATGTCTGCAACTTGATCATCGGTTGAACAATATTGCA
>APFE030367569.1:380382-433059 GCA_000404065.3 Pinus taeda
TGGACAAATCATCAATGAAAGTTAAGAAATACTTGTAGCCAGAGAAAGAAACAACTGGAAGTGGACCACATAAATCACCATGCACAAGTTGTAGAGGGAGCGAGGCGTGCCAAGAGGCACGTTTTTCAAACTGTCCCGATGATGTTTTCCGAGTACACATCCGGAACAAACACCATCTCTGTAAGATACCATGGGAAGACCTGTCACCATATTTTCTTTATATAGATTCTGAAGAGAGCGATAGTTTAAGTGACCAAATCGCTCATGCCAAAGTTTGCTCACTTCATCATTATGAGCAACAAATACTGAGGGAAGATTTGATGACCCAAAGTTGTGAAACTTATACAACTTGTGGAATCATCAGCAATACCAGTAGCTAGAATCTGTTTAGGATCTCTTAGATCCTTGATTACAACATCATGAGGTGAAAATTCAACAATTTTACCTTCACCTGAATGGGTTATCTGATATACAGATGGAAGGTTGCTGGATAAGGTTGGAACACATAATACATCATTAAACTGACCATTGTCTAGATGAACAGTTCCAGTCCCTACAACATTAAGAGATCTATCATCACCAACATATATATTTTTGGTGTTACAATCATGTAAAGAAGAAAACATGGCTTGTTTTTGGCCATGTGATAAGAGGCTCCAGAATCAATGAGCCACTCATGAGAATGAGAAGAAGAAGATACATTTAATGCATAACCAGACTGAGATGATTGACAACGACATGCAGAAAGTGCCCTTCCTGAAGATGAAGTTGAAGTTGAAGTAGAAGAATGCTCCACATGGATGTTATGTTTCTTCATTGCGGCTTCCAAGGCTTCCATCTTCTTAAAGCATTTAGATTCTAAGTGGCCATCTCGATTACAAAAGTGGCAATGTCTATCAGTCTTCTTCCCTTTGTTTTTATTTGCCTTATTATTCTGGTGAAATGATTTTTCATTTTGAGGCTGAAATTGCTTAGGAACCTTGTTTGGTTTAGGACGATTCCTTTTAGGATACGACTTCCTAGGATTCTTTGAATTTGGTTGCTGTTGGGTGGCTAACACTTTCTTAGAAGAGTTTCCAACATTAAGAAGACCAAAGTGTAAGAGTTTTTCTTGTTCTCTTATTAAAGAATCACAAAAATAATCGAAGGAAGGTGGCTTGTAGGTTTGTCCTTGAGAAATGAAGGCTTCTCTTGTAGAATGGAAGGTGGAAACAAACACAGAGTAGGCTGGTCCCAACTTAGTAAGAATGGAATAGATAAGGTTATTATCTCCTTTCTTAACCTTAACACCTTCCAAGAGAAGTCTAAGGGTCTTGAACTTGGACAAAAAATCTTCAATGCAAGAAAAATTATTGGGGTCCAATGTAAGCAACTCATTTTCAAGTTGATGGGCTCTAAGTTCATTTTTTATTCCAAAAACATTAGTAATTTGCTTCATTGCTTCATCAAGAGTATCAAGTTCTGTAATATGGAATCTAAGATCAGGAGAAATAGACATCCCTATCAACCCACGTGCTTGATCTTGCCTATTTTCCCATTTAGTTGCGTTATCTTCATCTTTCGTTTTGGTTTCTTTGCCTGAGCCTATTCTGTAAAGACCTTTACTTCTAAGTAAATCCACAATGTAGGACCACCATTGGAAGTAGTTGGTGTTGTCAAGAATAACTTGGAATGGACTTTCCATTTTAACAGAAACTAAAGCTATATATGCTGAAACTAAGTGTTCTAATGGAAATATCTCAAAAAATTAGGCTGGTTAAAAGAAAACGGCTTTGAAAACGGCTTCCGAATGAAGAAGTTATGGCTTTTTGAAAAAAAGTTGATGAAGGCGCCGACGAAGTGCGGGAATGTGCGGAAAAAAAAAAAGAAAAAATGCCCCCTTTCCAACAAAAAGGAGACTTGAACTCAAGACCTCTACTCTCATAAATTAGCTTTGAACCAACTGAGCTAAACAAAAAGTTTGAGAGAGAGAGGGGGGGGGGGGGGGGCTTTGTTTTTTTTAGTCACTGAAGCTTTGGGTTGCATGCTTGCTTGAGAAAGCTCTTTTTTCCTTAAAAAGAAAAAAACACAAAACCCAACACGGACATACAAAAAAACAAAACTTATGGCCTAAAGTTAGCTTTACCCAGAAACTAAATATTTTCCTCAATGTTTCTGATTTTCCGAGATCACACTAAGGCACAGCGGAAAAGAGCATATGCATGAGAAAAATCCTTCCTCTCTATTTCTGATTTGCCCAAATCGCATAGAGTCACAGGGCAAAGAGCATACACATAAATGAAGGTATAGATCCAGTAATAAAAAAAGAAGCTAAATAAACCGAAATAATAAACAGAATGAAAATAACTAGAAACTGCAAATAAACACTGTATACCTCCAGATCAAAAAAATGACGTAGCTAGGGCTACTAGAAACCTTTTCGCATGAAATGAAAGGGGTTCCTCACTGGAACGGATGCTCCTAACACAACAGAGCAGTCCTCTCGGCCCGAAAGCAGTCAGAAACAATAGATCTAGGAAACGACAGTCGGATGCAGTTCTACCGGCTTCAGATTTGGATCACCAACAGACACGACCCTCAAATAGCTCGGATACCATGTAGGAATTTACAGGATAAGTTCCTTAGGCAGAACACCAAAGGACGCCGCTCACAACCAGATCACAGATCAATACACCAGTATTTTTGACGTGGTTAAAACCCTCAAATAGGGAAACAGTCCAAGGCCTGAGCCAACGAGGCCACTTCAGGAAATTTATTAATAAAAGAATGAAAATTTACATAAGCTTCTCTCATGAACAATTAACCTACAAACGACCCTCCACGCTCTTTAAATAGAGATCATGGACCAATCGGGTGTTAAGCCACGGATCAAGTGTCGATAATACCGAGGAGAGAATGAACCGTTGGATCACTACATATCATGACCGTCGGATTGTAAGTTACAAAAGCACATAGTAAAGAAACACACTTTACCTAACTCTATACTAGACCAAGTTATACTTAACTATTTCCTATGTGTCGGAATATCCTAACACTACTGAGATCTCATTTTACTCATTGAGGGTGTAAAATCTTTCTTTCAACCCTAGTGTTTTTCCCTGTCCTCCCTCCATTAACTTGGTTTATTTCTCTGCCATAAGATCCAAGGGCTCTATAACAATGAAGTGTGAACTCGACTACTACCCCCACCACATACCTTTATTGATGTCACCTTCTATTGTATGGTATCAATGTTTGAGCCATGGCCTTTCCATAATTGGGTGTCTGTTTGGGATTAAGGTGGCTGAAATTGCCACTCTTTTTATGCATCTAACCTTAATACAATTGTCGAAGTTCCAGTTGGAAACCACGGAGGTCATTCCATTCAAGGAATTTTGAGGTCTAAAATAGGCCTCCTAAGAAAAATGTACAACCAAAATATAATTTTTAACAACCAATAGGATTCAAGATAATGATGTCAACCATGGGGTTGATTCACCATTTTTGGAGTAAAAGAGTAAAAGGATTAATAAATAATAAAACAATAAAGCCATTTTTTCAACTCGTATTTTAAACTTATCTACCTAAGGTTTTACTCAAATTTCAATTGGGAGTACTTGTTATATGCAAAATTTAACTCCTCATCCAAGGAGTACCCATGTTGCATACTTTTTATGGACCTTGTTACATGAAAAATTAGAAATATATCAAAAAATGTGATCGCAATCACGTTTTTCATGCATTTATTATTTTTCGTGTAGTAAGTCTATCGAAAGTATGAAAAATTGGTACTCCTTGTATGAGGAATCATATTTTTCATCCAACCAACGTTTCCACGTGAAATTTTAGTAAGCCCATAAGGAGATAAGTTGAAAATACGAGTTGAATTTTTTTTCTTTATTCCCTCTAAAATTTGATGATGTAATCTAATCTTATTTTTTTATTTCCACTAGTATTTTATAATTTCCTTAGGAGGCCCATTTTAGAACTCAAAATTCTCCTAATGGTACTGGTTTCATTTGCCCAGTTAATTTCCTCCTCACTCTATGTATTTCCATTCTCATAAATAAACCTTTTTTTTTTCTTCAATGTTTTTCTAATTACCTTTGTGCACAAGATTGGAGGCAAGGGTTTCCACAAGGACAGTTTGGGATTTTCATGATCAATAGGTCAATGCCTTTTGTCCTCTACCCAGTGTCTTAGGTAAGGTTCCCACCCTTATGATTTTGGCTAGCTTGTTTACCCAATTTGTGAGTTCATTCACATCAACACAAATCATTTTTGGGGGTTTTTATGTGAAGGTTCAACTACAGGAATGAGGCCTCCCTTCCACAACCGATGCATAGGTAATACCTCCTTTCATCATCCTCCTATTAGTTGGGTTTATATTCTCTTTAATTTTGTTCCTTGTAGTTTTTACCGTTGCAGTAATATTTGCAGCATTTCTTTGGCCATGTACTATGGTTTCCATGGCTCAATGAGTACTAAATGGAACCCCATTAGTTCCAGGTCGGTTTCTCTGCCTAAATAATTCCTTCCGGGAATGCTCTACCAGCATTGAGAATATGGGAAACATAAAGCGGTTTTCTTTTTATTCTACATTCGCCCTACGATTTCCAATCCAGGACTATCGGCTGTATGATATGTCCTCTCTACTCCAGGATTTTTTAAACATAGAATGGTAAAGAAAAAGATGCTTCCTGGTCTCTCATGTATATATATTAGACTTAATTTTATTAACAAGTTTTAAACCCATGTTCAAGGGAGTTTCTCTTTTATTATTTTATTCCTTTACATCTAGTGATACCTATGCATGCTTGATTCAACAGTACCGACACTATTAATTGTTTTATTAAAGGAGTGGTTACCTTGTTCTCTTTGATTTTTTGTCGACTTTCAATAGGCATACGTGTCATTCACTATTTTGTTGACATGGAAAAATTGTTTAGTGTTTCCTCTATGATTAAATACTTTCCTTAAGAATAAGTCCAGTTTCTATTTTGTATTCTAGAGAATTATCCAATATTTCTGTATGCTTTGGAGACTTGCAACTAAAATGGATCTCGCACTCTATCTAGTTAATTTGATTGATTGTACACAATGTATTTAAGTTTTCCATATGCTTACTGCACCAAATCTAACATTGGGTTTTGTTATTTACAAATTGTGCCCACGTTGGCCACTACAGGGCTAGGGTAAAAGCTAATGGTTGTATCCACCCTTCTATAAGGCTACAATAGGTACTTCAGGAATAATTATTGTCCTATGACTATGGTTATGAATGAGTAGTTCCTTTTATCCTTTGAACTTTTTTATTAAATACATTCCTTACTTGCATCTCTGTAAGCGACGTTACTTCAATTTTCAAGTCTACCTTGGTATGTAGTTTCCAATTCTTGTTACCACTGTTGTTTTGTTAAGTATGTTACCCTAGACTCCATGCAGTATACTTTACAACGATTATATTAGCCTCGGTTCACTGTATTGGTTGCTAGTCTACCATGTGAAATCTTGTCATTATTTGTGTATTTTCGATATATGAATTCTCATATTTTGAAAAATACTTATATAAAAATGTCGCCCTTCTCTTTTTCCTGTAAATTCAATTTTCTTTGTATAGTAAAAACAAACTAGATTGCCCACGGGGATTTGGATTGATTGTGAATGGGTGTACTATTAAGGCACTCCTTATGATAGGTCACCGATTGAAATCCCCCGTGAGTGCTTAGGTAGTATTATATAGAAAAAAAAAAACAAAATAGATTGGTTTCATTTTCGATAAGTCTTTTGGATTTCCAATTATATTGGATTTCATCTAGTATAAGACTATGGAGTCACTGTTGATTCACCCCAACTCCTCTGATCTTAACTGCATGTATAGAGTAGATACATTTCCCCCTAAGGATGACATTTTTCCTCCAACTGGGTTTACTTAGTTTTCAAATATACTTCACCATGTCAGCTTAGAGTAAAGACATACACGATATCCCATTACGGTTTCCTTTTATACACTACTCTTAATTCTCATGACCTCAATTCGAGCTTATTCAGACCATAGAAAGGATAAGAATGATTACCGAGCTTATATTTTATGAAGATAATATAAGAAAAATTTACATAGTCAACATCCACATTATAACCGTGTACTTACAAATCCCACCAGCCTGCTAGACTAAGCATGCAAGGCAATAACCATTCTCAGGCTAGAATTTAATGTTCCGTACTAGTTACCTGATCCTATACTCTATGTAGTTTAGCTATGAAGTTGCACATGCAACCCGAGCAACTTTCAATTTATATATATATATATATATATATATATATATATATATATATATATATATATATATATATATATATATATTATATATTATCTCACACACGATATATCCCTAACCAGTCATTGAGGGTATTCTCATAATAGAATATTACCATTAATCCGAGCAATGTAAAATTTTCGTCATAGGGAAATAGTAACTACTGAAGATATTCAATAGCATAAAATTTACAATTAATTCTAATGAGGCGGGTATAATTATTAATTCTACACCATAACGAAAATAACAACAACAACATAATTTATAACCATCAAGGTAAAATTATCCTCATCAAGAAACAAGAACTATTAAAGGTATTCAATAACGAAAATTTACAATTAATTCTACTGAGGCAAATGTCATTATTAATTCTAAACCATAACCAAAATAACAACATCATCATAATTTCTGACCAGCAATGTAATCTAGAAATCGTGTCTGTAAAAACATTGATCCCCTAAACCTTCAACCAACCTCTGGTTTCCCCCGAGCTAAGATGTATTTGTCTCGAATCAGTAACCCCCTCTAATTCCACATAATGCATTTTTAACATTATTTTATGTATTTTTCCTTTGTGGCATCCTGCCTTGCAGAGATCTACTAACCCTTCAGCCTAGGATTTTCTTTTATTCTTCCTCATAAAGATTTATTTTCTCTCCCACAATGTTATTCTCAGTATTTATCTTCAACTGAGTATATTTATTTAAGGAATTTTAATCAAATATGATCCACTTCATATTTGGTCAAGCATCTTTTTACTCGAGTGTTTCCTTCCTCACAATTTCCAGCTTTATTCAACAATTTATTTATTTAATTACATCAAATGTTCCTCATAATCATTTCATCATTTCTCATTGGCCAACATACTAACAATAGTCAAATAAAAAATAAAATGTTTCTATAATATTAAAGGGGTATTACACTAACTATGTCCTCCTAAAATTTTCTTAAAACATTTAAAATAAAATCTTTGTTTTCGTAAAATCTACTCTAAATTCTAGCCATTCTCAGGGTGGAATTTAATGATCTATACCAGATTCCTAATCCTATACTTTATATAGTTTAGCTAATTTCTAACCATTAAGGTAAAATTATCCTCATCAAGAAACAAGAAATACTGAAGGTATTTAATAACAAAAATTTACAATTAATTCTACTGAGGCAAATATCATTACTAATTCTAAACCATCACTAGAATAACAACAACATCACAATTTCTAACCAACAATGTAATCTAGAAATCGTGCCTGTAAAAACATTGATCCACCAAACCTTCAACCAACCTTTGGTTCCCCCGGAGCTAACATGTTCTTGCCTGGAATCAGTAACCCCCTCTAATTCCACATAATGCATTTTTAACATTATTTTACGGATTTTTCCTTTGCGGCATCCCACCTTTCAGGGATCTACTAACCCTTCAGCCTAGGATTTTCTTTTATTTTTCCTCATAATGATTTATTTTCTCTCCCACGGTGATTTTCTCAATATTTATCTTCAACTAAGTATATTTATTTAAGGAATTTTAATCAAATCTTATCCACTTCATATTTGGGCAAGAATCTTTTTACTCGAGTGTTTCTTTCCCCAAATTTCCGACTTTATTCAACAATTTAATCATTTAATTACATCAAATGTTCCTCATAATCATTTCATCATTGCTCATTGGGAAACATACTAAAAATAGTCAAGGGGTATTACGCTAACTCTGTCCTCATAAAATTTTCTTAAGACATTTTAAAAAAATCTATGTTTTCCTAAAATCTACTCTAAACTATAGCGAACAACAAATACCACTTTGGATTTCAATTGAATTCCCAATAGTTTTTGAAGGTTCCCTACAGATCCCCCTATATATTTCTTATGTGAGATAAACAAGGGAGCGATTGTCGTAGTGGTAGTCCTTGTCGGTAGGTGTAGTTTTTAAATAGGTTGATGTCACATTTATTAATGGTTTACTAACATTTTATGGTATTTTATATACCAGTAGAAAAGGGTTGGATTTGATTAAGATGTGGATGGAGCCACTGAGTTCCTTAGTTAAAAATGATGAATCACTTCTTTCCATACATATACCAGTAAAAGAGTGTTGGATTTGATTAAAATTCTATGGAGGGGATGACTTCGTTGGTTAAAACTTAAAAGAATAAAACTTTGTGGCAAGAAGAAAAAGAAGATATAAATATTTCAACATTTAGGCTCCACCAAAATGTTCCCATCTTTCAACGACCTTTTGTGAATAGTGAAATTCATTTTGGAAGGCATATGGAATTACTTATCAGTAAAAATAAAAGGCAAAGTAAAAAATTTAGTCTTTCAATGAAAAATACATTTGAGATTCTCATACAAAAAAATCCATAAACATAATTGAATTTATGTTAACAACTCCTTACAATATTAGTTTGGAATTCTTGAACTAATTAGAGCACTAGATTATGAAGATTACAGAAACTCATAGAAATATCATTCATACAGTTGGAAAGGGTTACTTTCTGTTTCAGATGAACTTGTCAACAAGCATTATTGTAAAGCATAGAAATTTGTAGAATCCAATACCTTGATAAGCATAACTTTATACAATCATGTTGCCATTGTCTGCTAAGTAGGAAAATAGAGGTGTTGGCTAGTATCCTAAGACATTGTGATTTCCAAATTGCACCCACCACTTCCCTTCTTTTGAATCATACCAGTTCAAAATAGACTCTTTATTTCAATAAATTGTCAATAGGAAGATCATGGAAGATCATGGAAATAACTTACACTTATGGTAGTTTATAGAAACAAGTATAGTTTCCAGAAGATTTTTCCATTCCTCGAATTGTACTTGGCAAGGAAACAAAAGTTTCGATGTAAATGTAGATGATAACCTACATTCCTCAGAGTAACCCAGATATTAAAAATAATACTAACAGGAAAAAAATTGCATATAGTCGAACAATGAAGCAAGCAATAAAAAACTGAACCCCAACCCCTGCAAATTTTTTATAACAGTAATAATTAAATTCTGTATCATAGCACAAAAAATTGTGTTAAAACCTGTTAACATCATATTTTAAGATGGTCTAAATTCAAAATGTGTAAACTTTGAATTCATGTTTTAGCTTTTCATCTAGTTGGAATGATACATCAAGATAGACTAGATATCTCCAACTAGAAGCATAATATAAGTGAATTTGACACGAAAATGCCAATACCTCCATAATCAATAGTGTTGGAGGAAATTAGAAAGGCATATTAAACATAACTTCAGATCACAATTGAGTTTAACTAAAAGTAAATCGTTCAACCACAACGTCCAGAAATGATCTATAAATACAATAACAAGTTTGGTGTATCTCACATGTGGTAGAGAAATAATAATATGCTACTATAATATATGAAAAAAGGGTCCTAGAATTAAATAACCTAGTAGCATGAGGTTCACATATAAAAAGGAATAGTGTGGGTCTACTCTTACCTCCACTAGTATGTCATTTAATTGATATGATCAAGGAAAATAATGGGAAAATCAACCATATGGGTTAGCATGGATGGTGGTGCACTCGTGGGATTAGTAAATTTCCTTCATCATCATTATATAATATATATAAAAATATTGGCTAATTGGGGTAGCCATGAATGCACAATTAATTAATGGTATATTCTATAGTATGGGCAACCTTATTTTTTGTTTACACCACTAGATTTTGAACTCCAAGAATATAAGGCCTTAGCTTTTGGGATTTCACAAGGCCCCACTGAGTGCAATGTTTATGGAAACTTTTAAAATTTTGGTTATGGTATTATGATGTTGAATAAAACGGATTTTCTTTAATGAAATCTGATTGTAAGCCCTAGCTGTAAAAGTTCCTTTTTATGTTGTTGAATTGGGAATTGAAAAAGGAAAACAAGAGCTTGAAGTCTTTGATGATTCATGAGCAGTAATTTCCTAGATGTCAGGAAAGTTCAAGATGGGAAATATAGTGCTAACTCCAATTTTAGATAAGCTAGAGTGTATGAAGAGTCAAGATATCCTTCCCTAAAGTAACATTCAACAATGTTCATAATACTTAATGTACAAGTTGACCTCAACTCAAAAGAAGGTTGATTATGGACTCCAAAGATAAGGTTAAATATAGAACTGGTATCAGGGATAAAGCATAGAGTAAAACCCCTAGATTAGGGTTCAAGATATAGGTTATGGTAGACTTACTTGGGATAACCAAAATCATTGAGTTTAATGGCCCAAGATAGGGGTTAAAGGTAGAACTGGTAGTGGTAAAGACTATGGGATAAACTATAAAGTTAGGCGTTCGGAGCTTAGAAAGAACCACTTTTGGATAGCAAAGGCAGCGGGATAGAAGAGAAGAGAACTTGGTAAGATATATTGAACATCTAGGCCCTACAACACTTGAATTTTATGTACAGGATCAGGGCTTCGCTTTCCCTTCAGAAAACTTCTCCTAAGTGGCCTGTAGCGGAAGGGCCTTATGCTCTAGCTAGTAAATGGGAGGGATAAATTTTGAACCCATCCATTGGAGATGACAAAGGAGATGTTTGATGCCTTCATAACATTTTAAAAAAGTGTAAATTTATCCTGTATAATTCTTTTGAAGAAGAATCTCACCTGACCCCAATAGAGTTGTCAAAAATCCTCCATGAATGCAGCAATCTTTCCTAGGTATTCCCTAAAAGAAAGAAGGAATTAAGGAAGCACTGACAAATGTTGGGTGTGGGTGCTTGAAATCTTAATTCGATACTCGTATCATTGCCCACCAGTACCTGCCAGGTACACATCACCTAGGAAGGTACTCCACATTCAAGCCGCATACATGCATTTTGTTATTTATGCTTAGACCTTTACCCCTTGATTTAGAACCTACCTTGGAAGCTCTCTATGTGATTAACACAATACAAATGGACCGTATTAATACAATCCTTTACTTATCACTATTTCTTACCCCATATATGAAAAATCCTAGTTTTTATCATTATAATATCTTTGTGATCAAGTATCTATGTCATACTACCTTTATCACGCTAGAAACACCCTCCGGTTGATGAGGATGGATGGTTTTCTAGTGAGCTTGGTACTACATAGTTACCCTACAAATCAACCCTACTTCAAATATATATCGAATAGATATAAAATATTTTCTCGTATGGTGGTCGTCTATGGCTGAAATTTGTTCCACCACCTTGATAGAAATTAGCCTCAAACATTGTGTCAAGTTTAGTACAATATCAAGGTTTTATGCTGATATGAAGCTAGATATCTCTATCACCCATGAAGCCCTTCAAAGGAAATGTAAATGTTTATAGGTAAATTTGATTATTGTCCAATTTTTTATTTTAAACACAAATATATTATCATTACTTTTGGCCTATTTGTACATTAGATTGTGCACATGTAGACAATATCCGGAATAACAGAGAAGAAAAATACAGGAAACTTGGGTAGTCCAACTTATGAGGTTTTAATCTTGACAAAAGTTAAAAGTGTGTATTTCAAGTCATAAGTGCATATTTCTTACCAATATGACAAAAAATGGATAGAAAGTTAAAAAGAACTGGCATGTGAACAACACATTCTAAACAATGTTAAACACCAAGAAATGTCACAAAAACCCACTGGAACATTCCTATCAAATAAAGGTGGATTCAAAAGGCTATAAAAATTCATTTCTCTAAAACTCTAATGTATAAATAGTATACTCCTAAAACCACCTAAAACACCACACTCAAAAGAGGTAAAGACAAGAAACCATACAAAGGTTACATATAGAAAAAGTTTCCAACACCACAAAATTCTCTCAAAGCTTTTGCAAAAGAAACCTGTAAGACACCTATAAGGCATGAAAAATTTTTACATAAGAAAAAAATTGATAATTGAATTAAATATAATTCAACACGTATAACCCTGTGGGCCCATAATTTTACCACTTATTTTCCAATGTCGGCCTACGACTTTACTAATTGCCTCTCTTCCGATAACCCAATGCCTAACTGCACTATCGACCTATACCCCAATGCAACCTATACCCCCCGACCAGTGATCAAATTTGAAGGGTAGGTCTTAATTTCATTTAGAAGGGTGTACATTCTAGTCACCCTTCCATAATGAAAAGCATAAAAAAAAGCAATTCAATTGACAACAACGAATAACTTCCCATTTCTTTTTCTTTAACACATGGTAAATAAATGACTATTTGGAATAATCTAAGGGAGACCCCAGATCAACCCTCGTGGCTACCACTATAACACCAACAGTATTTCCAGCAACTTCCAAGCCATATATACCAAATCTTATGATTTAGAAAGATTCGAGACTCACGGATAAGGGGAGTCTACTCCTTGAGCCAAGATCATAGCAGGACAACAATAGTCTTCCGATTTATGGTGAAAATTTTGAAAGATCAAAGTGTGTATTGATTGATAAATTCTGAGGTCACCACTAGGCAATTCAATCCTTAGATTCTACACTTACTTGAAATTCTTTAAAACCTCACTGGGAGAATGATGGGAAACCTTTGCAACCATGGATTTCTTTGGGCCCAAAACATGTTGCAATGTCTGCCATCGCCTAACAATGCTACCTAGTACCCATCATGATTGTCATCAAACAGCTCCATATCCCCCTATTTTTACCATTGTTGTTAAGGTTGGTTTCTTCACTGGATATAACATAGTCCACCTTAACTACCACAGTATGCACTTGGGGGACTGTACTAAATAACTTTATTGGAATTGCACAACATCATCCCAAGGTCTTAATATCACCAAATTTTCTAAATATAAGTAGCAAAAGTGAATCTGGGAGCCTATCAAGGTGGTCGACTGATGAATTAAACCCCATGTTTGGATCAATATATATATTCCTCAATATAGCACATAACCACGTAAAACTCGATTGATTTAGGACTTGATCAGAAACTACTTCACAATCAAATGTAAATCTTCAAATCTTTGATACATCTTAAATATCATGAGTTCTTATAATCACTTACAAAAAATCTCATACTATTATGGCTAGGAAAACCTATAAGAACCTTTATATTTATAGAAAAACAAATAACAGTCAGGCACATTATAGTGCAAATCTTCAGTCTTGTTCCATCTCATGCAATCTCATGTTCTCCATTACCAAACCCGATCCCTTAGAAAAACTAAAAGAACCTCAACACAGTGATTAAGCTCCAAATTTTTATGAATTCCCACAACGATTCAGACTAAACTAAATATCGTTATAGCCCAGAAAGCTCTAGAGTTAAGATGGATCTAGGTTGGTATTTTAGCAGAGATTGATATCGAGAAATCTAGTGTCTATGTAGAACTGCTAGTCCCACTAAGATGGGTAGCTATCTTAGAAACAAACAGATTAAAGTTACTTTATTTTTCCTTTATGAGAAGTAGATAGGAGAGGAGAAAAGAATACCAACCTCAATCTTTCGCTCGATTCTTCACTTGTTCCTTCTCCTCTCTGATAGATCTTTGCTGCTCTTTCCTTGACCACTCCGCTTCAAAGAGTACCTGTAAATTCAAAGCAACATAACACCTTCAAAGTGTAGAGATATACAATCATAAAAAATATAGGACCAGATATATATTGACCACACAAATGCATATATCATCAAACATACAAGAATGTGGAGGAAAACTTGAATAGCTTTATTGATGTAAAGGTTAGAGAGAGGATTACAATGCATTGATCTGACCCAGTGTCATCCTCCCAGCATGAAAGCCCTTCTTCACCTCATGAAAAGCTTAGATCACCCAACACAATGATGTTTCACCAGGAAACCAATAGCACTTCCTTACAAGATTCAAGATTCTAGCCTCTAGATCTCTGGGATGAGGGATACATATATAAATGATTGCAGGGGGGTGAGTCAGCTTCTGGGATTTTGATTAGTGTCTTCTCTCTGATAGTTCTTGATTCCACTTGGATATTGATGATCTATTACTCATCCCTAGGCGAATTTAGGGAGGCAAGTGTCAAAGGAGAAGTTTCTGGAAGATTCCATGATCATCCACCTTGCAAACTGTCTCTGCCATTTGTCTACTCTCACCAATTGCACCCTACAAAAGGGGTTTCCAGTATGCATCACACTTTTTTCACTGAGCAGGTGAGATGCATCGCACCCCTATCACTGGGCACTCTGTATGGTCCTGTTTTGACCAGTTCTGATCAGTTTTCTGTGGAGAACTTCTAGGAGATGATGTAATCAGCTGACCTTGTCCTTTAGGGAATGAAACAACACTTTTAGGGACTTAAAATCCCTTGGTTTATGGAAATATGTGATTGGGGTTGCAGTACCCAAATATGTCTATAACAGTTGGCCCCTAAAGCATGAGGTCGAAAATCTTTTGATGTCGGGTGAAATGCTTTATCATGAGGATGTGAGCTTTTTTCATACTAGAAGGTGACCTGTAATAAGTTACAATAAAATACATTATCTTCATAGCATTTTCATGATCTAGCTGAGGTGGGCATTCCCATGCTTAGCTTTATAAATTCATTGTACATAGGACAGACAACCGTCTGTATGGTATACTGATGATTCTGATAGAGCCATCATCCTTTGATTCGGATGATCATCTGTGTAGCAACGATGTACATTTGATGTCTTTATTTTCCTGAATATATCACAGCCCGGATGGATGAAACTAGATCCGTGGTCTTCAAATTCATCTAATCTTCTCCCGAAGTACAAGTCGATCCATGTGAAAAATGTTCTAGAGTCGAACATGGAAAGACATCACCTGATTACCAGCCAATGATGTAAGCTGTTAACAGGCATGAGAGGAATCACCGATAATGATGATGACCCTCAAGGTACTGTAGTACAATTCGCGAGGTGTGAAAATGGGACTTGGCGTCGAACACCATGAAAAATCTTTCGGTCAAAGGCCATTGATGTAAACCTGTCGCCGGAAGTGAGAAACTTTCCATTGAGGGATGCAAGCTTCAAAGTACTAAAAGGGTTGTTCCTAGGTTGATTTCATGGATAATGAGTTGTCATCGACAAGAAATAACCCGTCATAGGAGGGCCTTAATGAATCCCACATCTACGACACGGAACAGAGAAAATGATTTTGTGGGGGTGAAAATGATCTGATGATATAGGGTTTAGGGTGGCGTTCATGAAAGAATGAAGTGTGAAGGTATTGCAGCGGGTGAGACACAAGCTAGGTTGGTGAATTCTCTGATCAACTTCTCTTGAACATATCGGCGACACTGAAATGGATTGGTAGCCTTAACACCAAAGATGGATGGTATGATGGACCAATGGTAGTATGACCAATGAATGGAATAACCCAACCCTAATCAATCATGGTGATGGAGTGAAAGTGTCATGTTCAAGAGTGACTCGCTACCAATAAATTTTCTTCAAGTTTTCTTCCCAATTTTCCCTAGTCATTGCTAACCAATACCTCTTTATTTTTATCAAGCTTGAAGAAGATAGCATATGCTTGTTCTATAATTTTCCCTTCAGGAAAACCCGTTGCTATGTTTTAACGAGCCTAGCGACAGTGAAACTCATTCTTGTCTCTATGGACAACTTTGTCACTATTGGTTTTAACGAGTTTAACGACAAAGACAACTCGGTCCTTTTTCAATTTTAGAGAGTTTGAAAAGGGATGGAAAGGAAACTCCAATAAACCTTTTTCGTCATATAATCCCTTAAGTCCGAAAAAGTATAAAATAATACAAAAGGGATGAATTTTTGATAATTTTAACGAGCCGAACAAGACAAGCACTCGATCTTTTTATGTAATAATCCCTCAAGTCCAAAAAGATTAAAATATAGAGGAGGGATAGCACTCCTGGTAGCTTTAACGAGCTGGAGAGGCTAATTCCTTGGCAATATTTTCATATTTTACAAGTCAATTGAAAAGAGCTTAAAGGAGACTCGTTTTTGAGGAATGAGTGATATTTTTGGGTAGCTTCTAATTCCAGGTAAGGTTTGGAATTTTCCAATCACGGCATTGTCACAAGGATGGCTAACAGAATCACTCTTTGCAGTTTTTCCTCAAAAGGGTAAAAAATCAAATGGAGGCGTATGATCGGCTAAACAAAGTGGAGGTGATGGCAAGAACACGACTAGGGCTCAAAACGTGATGATAATGCGTTTGCAATGGTTATTACAAGAGGTTGGTTCATTTTTTAATGAGATTAAACTCTAGGGGAACACCTACTTATTGCTTAGGTTTAATTTCTAACGAGCTTGTACTTCACATAAAAACTACTCGTGCCAGTCGCATAATAAGGATGTCTCATCGATAGGTTCAATTTTTAAGGAGCTTGCACCATTTGAAACTTTGCTCCATATCCTTTCTTTACGTAAGCTAGGAATGACCAATCATATGAGTTTAAAGGGTTGAGAATCTACAAACTAAGAAAATAAATGGTCGCTCTTCACTTGCATGCAAAAAGGTTTGCATGCCCCCAGGTATAGTGAAGTAGAGTTTCCACGTTACCCTTCAATTTGCAAACAAAACATTTATTTTATCGGGAAAGGCCTACCTTCTAACGGAGGTATTTTATTACAGTCTAATCCCACCTTCCTATATGGACGGGTGTCAGACTTGTCATATATCCTTCGTGGAAACCTACCATGTACCCATAGTTTCCCTGCTGAAGCAGACCAGGGTGCATGCCCCCTGGGTTTCAGTCATGGCCACCGAATTACTCGCGTTCTTTAGGTGGATAGACTGGAGATTGATGAGACATTCCTTGCGTGAAAAGACTAGTTAGGGATAGAATTTGACTATTAGCTATGTGTGAGCTGGGGAATGAAAGCTGGTCTACGAGCTGGACCACTCGACCTTCATGCGGAAAACACATTACTCGAAAGAGTGATGAGACAATGGCTCCCATGCTATAAATATAGTCACTCCCAAGGAGCATATTCTAATCTAAAGGTCCTTGGACTACCATTACGTTTAGATACACGGTTTTCCCTCTCAAAGTTATAGGCAAACTTGGAAGGATCCCTAACGGTCGACTGGTTCCTTTGTCGAATCCTGTTAGATTTGACATCTCAAGCACAAGAGATGGCGAACCAAGTGCTTTCCAAGCAGTTGAGGAAATGATAGTCACAGAAGCCCCCCCATCTATGATGGTACTGACCATGACCATTCTATAAGCTTGTACAATGATTCAGAATGGTACATTAGATGGTAAACGGGGTCTACCCAATAGATTCCAATCAAAGGAAATGACTAGGTTGCTCGGAGGTGGGACCGAATAAATGGCCAGATATGACCCTGACGAACTTCCTTCTTGCAGTAAAGGAATAGGTAGATTTCCTCCATGTTCATCAGAGTCTATGTTTATGAAAAGAATTTGAACGATGTTATTCTCATTCTCTTCGATGACTGTATCATCTGAAGATTGACCTTCTAAAGACAAGACCGGGTCGACTGCCGCCTCAACCTTTTGACTTTCATCTGGTATGGATTCAGAGGGTTTATCTTCAATGATAGATGCTTCGACTAACCACAAATTTGTGTCAGTTGGATTTTCAACTAGTGATGGACTCGGCAAGAGTTTCTTGTACCCAGGAGGGAGCCATAGCAGTGAAGCAAGACGATTATCCAAGACCCTTTTAGCTTCATCCAAGAAGGGACAACAGTGGAGGGCATGATTGCCTTCACACAGTTTGCAAGGAAATCTACATTTTCCTTTCTGTCGAGAGACTTCATTTTCACTAGTTGACGATGTACTCTCAACATGATCTTCAGAGGTTGATGACACCAGATTGTGCAAACGAGGAGACCAGTCCCTTAAGATCTGAGGGATTCAAGGACAATCTCGATGATAGTTGTCTCCTTTGTAAATGACACATGGAGATTTAGGCTTGGACGGTGCAGTGTGTGGATTTTCGCTAGATGATGCATGGTTGCCCCTTTTTGCCTTTGGCTCCTTCTTCTTTTTCTCCTTCCCTTTCTTCTTCTTCTTAGTTACTTGGTTTTTAGCTTTACCAACTTCACCAAGCAAAGAAGAAGGAGGAGAGGGAGAAAAAAGTGAAGCAGAAGGTTGGGGGTAACTCTAGTATCATCTAGTTGCTGACTTGATTGCTCAGGAATCACGGTGGTTTGAATGACAAAGGTCTAGAAGAGCCATATTGGCAAGCCGATTGTCAGTCCTGGGAGGGACAATGTGGCCATATGAGGTGCACCAAAATTTCCCCAAGAGGAGAAAGGACTAGGATTTCCTTCAAGGGGAAATCCCTGGTTGGTGGACTCCATTTTTCTCAACCCAAGACCAATGAGGGAACAGTGACATTATTCTGATTAAAATAAATTTTATATGCTTTGACACAACTTTCTTTTTCAATTTTTAAGAGTCGAAAAAAAGCTAAAGATGACTCTAGTCACCTTCGACTTTTAATGAACCTGAAGTGACAAGTGCTCAGATGGACCTTTTCCTTTAAGGAGTCTGAAAAGGAATGAATAAGACTACTCTGGAAATCTAGACAGAGGAATTACCAAACCAATCACAAAATTGCTGAATACTTTTTATGGTACAACAGTCAATCTTCCCGAATGCTGTGTTCGGTGCATTGCAATCGATAGGGTGGCAGACACGACTTCCTAAGGATAAAGGATATAGGCTATTGTGGTCTTCCAATATATACTCGACGGTACGTGGGGGCACAAGTCCGTACTGGCACTTGTCGTCTCAAAGAGGTGTAATCACCCAACCTACAATGAAAGTGATACTTACCAGGGTTTACGACGCCAGAATACATCTCTAGCCTAGACTTCTAAATGCTGTGCATTAGGTTCCAAAGTGTTTTTATGTTCATTGAATTTATTTTACAGTTGATTTTTCTTAAGAAGTTCACCTTTCAGGTTCACCGTGTGATGTAGATATACAATTCCTAAAATGCAATCTAAGATGATAAACAATCGTTTAATATTCTTTTTGCAATGAAAATCCTAGCTACTAAGGAAAGAGAAGTGAGATTCTTTCAACATAGAGTAGAGAGCACACACTAGATGCGCTGTCCTAAATCAAAATCAACAAGCAGTCTAAATGCAAATGCACATGCATGTATTTTTTTTTCGCTTTCTTAATGTGTGAATGACAAAAAGAATGCTAAGTACAAATCTGAATCATTTAGAGTGACAATACTAACGATTTTATCTTCAAAAGATGAAAGGAAGATAATGCCAAAACTTTTCAATTTTGAATTGAAAACTACTTTTGACACTTGAAAAACTACTAATTCAAATCAAATACAAGAGTAACAGTGTAATCGACCATCTAGAATAGTAGGATTCTTTTCTTTGACTGAAAATGACACTTGCGACGCTTCCAAATCAAAAGTTGACAGTTTGATTACGCTACCTCTTTGTAAAGGAGAACTGTATATGGCAAACAATACTTAAAAACATTTACAATTCTTTGTACTATGGAGGTTGAACCATGCAAAGGAAGGAAGTTTCCACAGTGATACACTGATCACAGACAGCAAAAATCCTGAATAACGCTGAAGAGAGTGAACAAAAACCAAAATATGGAAGCAGAAGAGGTCTTATCTGATCATTGCACCTGTAACATGGGGAAAGAGTGATGCATCTCACCTACTGCACATGGGAGGTGCGATGCATCCAGATTCCCAAGAGGAGAAGGCGTAATGGTCTAGCGACGAGATTTCAACTTGGTTCTTTGTCACAGTTTGCGGCTTAGTTTAGGGATTTCGGACGAGTTGATGATAGTCAGTAAATGTAAATCATAGGGGCTGATATAATGAGGCTACTTGAGCCACCATCAAGGCAATTATGATGTTTGAAAATCAATTGCTCAATTTATAAACAAAAGCCAGAGATAGACTGAAGCAGCGTTGATCTACTTTGCACTTGCATAGCAAATGTAGTTCAGAGGCTAGCTGGATTGACTTCAGGCTCCGTCTATAAGTTTATAAAGTAAACAAATATAGACAAGAAAACAAGATATTCGCTCCCCAGTGGAGTCGCCATTTTGTTATCCGGAAATCTAGTGTCTATGCAAAACTGCTAGTCCCACTAAGATGGGTAGCTATCTTAGAAACAAATAGATTAAAGTTACTTTCATTTTCCTTTACGAGAAGTAGATAGGAGAGGAGCGAAGAATACCAACCTCTATCTTCCGCTCGGTTCTTCGCTTATTCCTTCTCCTCTTTGACATAACTTTGCCACTATTTCCTTGACCACTCTGCTTCAAAGAGTACCTGTAAAGTCAAAGCAGCAGAACACCTTCAAAGTGCAGAGATCTACAATCATAAACAATATAGGACTAGATATATATTGACCACAAAAATGCATATATCATCAAACATACAAGAATGTGGAGGAAAAATTGAATAGCTTTATTGATGTAAAGATAAGAAGAGAGGATTACAACCCATTGATCTGACCCAGCGTCATCCTCCCAGCATGAAAGCCCTTCTTCACCTCATTAAAAGCTTAGATCACCCAACACTATGATGTTTCACCAGGAAACCAACAACACTTCCTTACAAGATACAAGATTCCAGCCTCTGGATCTATGGGATGAGGGATCCATGTATAAATGATTGCAGGGGGGTGAGTCAACTTCTGGGATTTTGACTAGTGTCTTCTCTCTGATAGTTTCTGATTCCACTTGGATATTGATGATCTCTTACTCATCCCTGGGCGAATTCAGAGAGGCAAGTGTCACATGAGAAGTTTCTGGAATATTCCATGATCATCCACCTCGCAAACTGTCTCTTCCATTTGTCTACTCTCACCCATCACACCCTACAGAAGGGGTTTACAGTATGCATCGCACTTTTTGCACTGAGCAGGTGAGACGCATCGCACCCCTAGCACTAGGCACTCAGTATGGTCCAGTTTTGACCAGTTCTGAGTAGTTTTATGTGGAGAACTTATGGGAGATGATGTAATTAACTAAACTTGTTCCTTTAGGGCATAAAACAACACTTTTAAGGACTTAGAAGCCCTTGGTTTATGGACATATGTGATTAGGGTTGCAGTGCCCAAATATGTCTATAACATAGATCATATTATCATAATAGTTTTACCCCTTTCCTGCTATGAAAGAATGAACACAAAAATATTTAGTATTTGTATCTTGGAGTATTTGTTTCTGAGTTGACACTTCACTTGTTGTTTGATTAGCAAATTGATGGACATGAAAAACAAAGAGTACTTATAGAAACATACTACACGTTTCACATGAAACAAGGATCATAAAAATTTCTTCCAACAACTTTGAAGGAGAATTCAATCATTGCAAGAAGATATAACTTATATTTAACGAAAATTATTCAAATTTTCCATTTGTGCCATTATCGATATGGCTGCAACTTGATCAAATTTTAAGAACTTTCTCTGCCAAATTGCAAATCGATACTTTCTGAAGAACTATAAATGGTAGACTCTGGCAAGAGCTATAAAATGATTTTTCTTTGAACGTATAATAAGGCCATTTTCATTTTGTAACCTTATTTGGGATTATATACAATTGTAACGTAGCATTGTATATGACTCGCAATGTACTCATTATGACATAATCTTGAATAATCCATGCTAAAAATTTAGGATGAGCTTCAATATAGCTTTAGTGGTTTGTAATTATGGCTTCTGAATATTTTGTCACTTCTAATTCAAGCTGGATATTGTTTAAGAATGTACATCAATATAATAAAATAAATCCTAAAATTACCGACATTTGAGAAACAATTTTCAAATTCTAACTAGAAATATTGATACCTACTTATGCTCCTACATCATCCAACTAACAAGAAAACTTCAGTGTATTACTTCCATCTATAGAATTAGAAGAGGATCATTGATCCCTCCTTGTTGAAAGGTGATCCACATAAGTACTAACAAACAAGAAATGTTGTAATTAAATAATCATTTTGTTAGGTAATAGCTACTCAAATGGCTTGGCTAATCAACCAATACATAATCAGTTGTGTCTAAATATAGTTTTCCCTTTTACTCCTATCATCTATGTATCTTATCCCTCCCCTGTGTGACTAATGCAAATTAGATATATTGTGTATCGTACTTGCAATTGTGCATTTGTTCTGTTTATCTAGAAGTCCATGTGCTTTCCAATAAACAAATTAGTTAGACCTCTAACGAGTTAGCTCACATGACGTAGAAGTACGTTTAAGGAAATTAAGCGTACCTACACTTATCTACTTAGTATTTATCATTCTTTATCAGTTGTAAGCAAAGATATGCTTCCTGTACACTCATTCTTCTTCTCCCTAGAAAATTCACATAGAACTCTGTTTTGTCATATATCATACATGGGGTTTAGCTTAGCATAATTGGTAAAAGCACTGAAATGGTAAGCAAATTTTATTTTAAGAGGCCCTTCAGTTTAGGAGGAACCCAACTAGGAATCAATTGTTTCCTTTGGAAAAGGGGATCTGGATCTTTAGGGGTGAGCCTTCTGCCAAAGAGGAAATCATTGAACAAATTTGAGATGAATTATTCCCAACAGTCAGCCAACTCTAGGAATATAAAATAATAGACAATGGATTTGTCTTTGTTAGGAAACCTAAAAAAAATCTTTGAAATTTCATTCACAACCTCATTTCCATTGTTGGAAGGTAAGGGGAAACAACCAAATTCATAGATAAATAAATAAATAAATATAAATAATATATATATTATATAGAGATAAATAAAATAAATAAAAAAATAAAAAAAATTTATTTGTCAAAGCTTGTCCAAGAGAAACATTCTGGTAAATGTAGTTCCAAGACAACATACTATTGGTTGTCCATTTCTTTACAATGTTCCAAGTTGCAAGATACTCCTTAGTTTATCAAGAATAATATCCACTTCCAACGCAGCTGCAGGTCCAGTATTCATCATACAATCTATACACATTGTAACTAACAAGTGAATTTCAAAGAAGCCAACTGTGTTCATAACCCTTATGTTCACCAAATGTTATGTTTTATGTATTTTTCCTTGAATAAATGTTATATTAAGCAAACATTGTTCTAAGAACATCCAGAAAAGAATTAGTTTGAGATGAAAGAAAAACTTTACATCTCAACGTGCAGTTGAAGATTAAACTCTAGAACCTTGGGGTAGAAGAGCCTCAATAAGATGATTTCACAGTACAAATGCCACTGTGCCAAGAGTCATTTGATGTTGTATGGGAAATTGTTATTAAATTGATATGAGGAGTGAAGAACATATGTAAGAAATAAAATGTTATCCAAATAGTAAAAGGCAATGTTGTCAATGGATGATCAAATTATGGTTAATGGAATTTGTAATTACAAACATGCTACATTGGATTGAAAGAGTGCCTTTGGTATTTTTCCAATGATGAGTAAAATAGATGTGCCATTTGATGATTCAGTACGCATTTTTCCAAAGAAATGCCAACACTAAGACAATTGAAAATTTCTATTCATTTTGCCTTCATGTCTGAAGAACTTTTGTTGAGACGTGGTTAGTAGATTCAAAATCATACCAGAGGCTTTGGATGGTTGTATTGTCTTGGTGTTAAGTGTATAGAAAGTCAATCATATCATCAGCTTCGAACTGCTTACATCATTGGTGCTCCAGTGATCAAGAATAAGGAAGTTTCATAAGGATTGGCATAATCTGTAGGTACAAGAAATTTCATTGCAATATAGTGGTAGATATGATCTATTATATGGACATGCTAAGAGAGCCAAGGCCAAAAATTGGCAAAAAATCTTGGCAATACAACAAGTTGTACAAAATCAACAAAGAAAAGGAATGCATTTGATAGATGGTAGGACTCACTAAGAAGATATACAAATGGTAACTTTTACAATTTGATGGAGGAACTTGCAACTATAATCAATTATTTTTGTTATATATATTTAATTCTTGTTAAGTATCTACAATAAAAGAGGCACAACTTGAAACAACAATGTTAACATGGCCTTCCATAATTCTCTTGATTCCAACCTTTTGCTTAGGACTGAGTTTGGAGGGAAATCTAATTTCAAACTTGATTCTAACCAGGAGCATCCATGGAGGATAAGATTTACTGACCAAGAGTTGAAAGTGAAGTTGTTGTGTTAATAAGCGAAGGACATCTCCTCATTAGTTCTCAAATTCCTTCTTATAATTCCCGTGTCGGCATCGCAAGGATAGAGTCCATCACGCACATTTTCCCTATTGAATTTATTAATGCATTCATCATTTTGCCATTATGATCGCTCATCTCTACATTCATCTCCAACTTCTCCAAATAGAAGATAAAAATCTATGAGTTTGAGAGAAGTTGTGGCTTCAATCCATGATAGTGCTGGTTTTTATGGCTAGGGCAGCAATATTAGAGGTTGTCAGAGGATTCTGTAGTTTGGTTATAGCAAGAATAAAATATAGGTACTCCATCTGTAGTTCATACTCTATAGAAAGTGCAAAAACATACTCATCAAAATGCTTTGAATCAACACGGCAGTCGAAAAATTTGGGACTTACTCTTAATATGTGTGCTACCTTGACCTGCTCTGGGAAATATCTGAACACCACAATGCCATATCCTTGAAGCAACACTAACTTGGTAGTAGGGGGGTTTAATGATGTATAAGATAGGCAGCCATCATATGAAACTACTTTTGCCGATGACATCCAAAGGGAAATGTAAGGGGCAGTTTCATAGACTGCTACGAATGAAAAAAAAAGGAGGGGTAACCACTATGGTGACTCAGTGAGTTGGAGACAAGTCGGTTATAGGAGTTTGAACTTCAGTAAAATTGAATTAAAAAAAGAAAAAACCGCAAGTTGGCAGCACTTTTTGAAACATTTTAAAATATTATTTCAAATTTTGGCCCCCCACCATGAACTGAACTATTTATAAGCAACCTAGTCCTTCCTAAACTTCTTAACAAGAAGGATCTGGAAAAAGCAATTGAGTAAATAAAATTCGACCAGGGTCGCCCAAATCTCTTCTAGTTAGCTATCGATCGAAAAGGAGAAGACGAAGCAATGAATTGGTATACGAATAGAAAAATGCTCCTGGTTTTTTCTACTATTTTATTACCTAGTCCTTGTTGTAGTCTTCTGGACTACATATGGATGAATGAGAAATTGATATGTAGTCGATGAGAAATAGAAGGAGGAATGAGACCGACTAGCATGGATAAGGGATCCCTCCTTATGTAAGTAATGTGTGTGTTGCCTTATGTAACGCCTATATCGGGAATATTCTTGACCAAATAAGAGCCATGCAATGAGTATAGCCTTAAAAACCAAGCCTGTCACGACATTTATTGTCTGTCACGAAGTATGTAACCTACCCTTGCGAAGGGGATTCCTTTCCCGGTAGAATCGAAGGATCTTCAGCATGAAAAATCAAGGAATTTATTGCTCGACCAATCATAAGATTCATTTGTTCATCAGTTGCAAGGCACGACCCCAATGGAGGAAAACACAACATAGCAACTGGGGCACTTTGAAAAGGATGCTCTTAAGGTGATATAAGTAGGAGGAGTATATTTAGTCAAAAACAAGGAGTTTGTATGAAAGGATTCTATTATTTTTTACTCATACTTGTTCAACATAAATAGCCACTGTATACAATTTAGATCCTATAGTTTAGGACTAGAATAAAGAAAACTGATACAATCACAGGAGTGATTCACGTCTATCTATAAAACCAATTGTCAGGAGTGATTCTCGTTTACCTGTACAGCCAATGGTAGAGACAAATTAGGAACTTGAATTACGGAGAACCAACTTGGAGATAATTGCTCCCCATTGTCAACACTCCCCCTGAAGTTGGTAAGTAGATGTCACTCATGCCAAGTTTTTTGAGACAACCATTAAACACTTGGTTTGACACTGCTTTGGTTAGCACATCAGCAAGCTGGTCTTGAGATTGAACATGAGGAACTTCATTCAACTTTTCTTCTAGTTTCTCCTTGATAAAATGCCTATCAACCTCAACATGCCTAGTTTGATCATGTTGAACTCGATTATGACAAATATCACATGCTGCCTTGTTATCATAGCATAACTTCATAGGACTGACTTGCTTCATATGTAAATCCTGCAATAGAATTCTGATCCACAACAATTCACATATTGCCTTAGCCATTCCTTTGTATTCGGCCTCAGCATTAGATCTAGCAACTACCTCTTGTTTTTTACTTTGCCAAGTAACCATATTTCCTCCTACAAAAGTGAAGTAGCCTGATTTAGAACGTCTATCCTCAATTGACCCAGCCCAATCAACATCTGTATAACCTTTAACATCCAAGCTATCACCTTTTGTGAATAAAATTCCCTTTCCTGGAGATGACTTCAAATAGTGTAAGATCCAGATGACAACATTCATATGTTCCTCACTTGGGGAGTGCATGAATTGACTGACAACACTTAGTGCATAGGCTAAATCCGGCCGAGTATGTGCAAGATACATTAATCTTCCAACCAATCTCTAAAAGCGCTCCTTGTTAGCAGGAGCTTGGTTTGGGTGCACACCTAGCTTCAAATTTTCTTCCATAGGGGTACTAGCTGGACTACATCCTGTCATGCCAGTTTCCTTCAATAAGTCTAAGACATATTTCCGTTGTTATAGAAAAATACCTTTCTTTGATCTTGACACTTCAATTCCAAGGAAATACTTCAATTTCCCAAGATCCTTCATTTCAAACTCATGGGCAAGCTACTCTTCCAGTGCTTTCCTTTCTTCAGGATCATCTCCAATTACTATCATATCATCAACGTACGCAATGAGGGCTATGATTCATTCTACATTATGTTTCAAGAAGAGAGTGTGATCTAAGTTATATTGCTTGTAACCAATAGACCTCATAAAGCTAGTGAACCTTCCAAACCACGCTCTAGGAGACTGCTTCAAGCCATATAGATATTTTTTCAATCTACAAACATGTTTATTACCTTAAGTCCGCAACTTACAACCAGGGGGCAACTCCATATATACTTCTTATTGGAGATCTCCATGTAGAAATGCATTCTTTACATCGAATTGATGTAAAGGCCAGTCAAAATTCACTGCAGGAGATACTAAAATACAGACTATATTAATTTTGGCCACTAGTGTGAATGTCTCCATATAATCAATTCCATATGTGTGAGTATATCCCTTGGTGACAAGTCTTTCTTTGAACCGTTCTATGGTTCCATCACCTTTGTATTTAATGGAGAATACCCACCTACATCCAAGATGTATCTTCCCTTCAGGCAAGTTAACAACTTCCCACGTTTCATTCTTTTGAAGAGACTTCATTACTTCATTCATCGCCTCCCTCCATCTAGGATCTTTCAAAGCTTCCTGCCCACTGTTAGGAATATATACAACAGATAATTGATTCACAAATGCCTTACTCTCATTTGACAGTCTATGGTAGGATACATAATTGCTTATGGGATACTTAGATTTGGAGTTGAGAATAGGTTCATAGTTAACTTTGGGTTTCCCTCTTCTGACTCAATCTTGTAAATTTTTTAATTGAGGCTCAGATTCAGAGTTTACCTAAGACTTAGGCATGGAATTCGCTGGAGAAGAAAATTGGTTTGGTGGTACATTGTGAGAGGAGGAAGACACAGACGACACTTCAACTTCCATTTGATCCGGAACCTCATTCTCCAAAAGTTGATGCCCATCTAGACAATCACCTCTGTGAGTTACAGCGTCACCATCACTTGGACATTCATCACTAGTTTCCAAATGGTCACATTCACCCCTAGTGTCCAATTTATCTCCACTTATAAGATCAAGGTCCAAAGAACAATGCAAAGTCTCCGTTTCATCTTTATTCTCCCCCAGAAATGGAGACGCAAAGGCAGAATAAGACATATCATCTTCATGAAAGACCACATCAAGAGTAACATAAATTTTACGAGAAGGGGGGTGATAATACCGATAATGTTTTTTATAAAAGGCATAGCCAACAAAGATGCAACGATGAGCACGTGGTTCCAGCTTACTTCTCAAGGGTTTGTGAAGGTGCACAAAAGCTACACACCCAAAAACTTTAGGGGACAGATTCGGTATGGTAGGGGCACTCACAGTATTATGGAGAACATCAAAGGGGGTCTGAAATTGTAGTGAACTAGAGGGTACATGGTTAATGAAATAAGCTGCAACTGTAATGGCTTCTCCCCAATAACTAACAGGCATATGAGCCCCAAACAAGGAAGCACGAACAACATCAAGAAGGTAACAATTTTTCTATTCTGCTACCCCGTTTTGTTGAGTGGATTAAGGGCAAGTCGTCTGATGAACAATGCCACGTAAATTTAGGTATTGTTTCAAGTCTTGATTAACAAACTCTCCACCATTATCAGTACGAAGAACCTGAATATTTGATTTATATTGGGTGGCTATTATTTTGTGAAATTGCTGAAACAAGGAACTAACTTCATTCATTGATTTCATTAAAGAAACCCAAGTCATGCAAGTATGATCATCAATAAAAGAAACAAACCAACGTGCTCCACTCAAAGAAGAAGTTTTTGCAGGTCCCCAGACATCAGAGTGAATAACCATAAAAGGTGCAGGACATTTATGCATACTAATGGGAAATGGGGCACGGTGACTTTTAGCCAGTTCACAAATGTCACACTTAAAATCCGGAACATTTAATTGAGAAAAGAGCTTTGGAAATAACTTATGTAAATATCCAAAAGATACATAGCCTAAACGTCTGTGCCATAACCAGACTTCTAAATTCTGATGTATGTCAAACTTATTAGCTAAGAAAACTTAAGCCAACTGATTGGAGCTTTCCTCTCCTAGTACCATAACCAATTGCCTTTCGAGTCCGAATGTCCTTAAAAACACAAAGGTTAGGCCAAAATATCACAATACCGTTCAAAGTGAGGGTTATTTGAGCAACAGACAATAAGTTATGATTAAGAGAAGGAACAACTAGAACAGACTCCAAATTCAAATTTTGGGTAAGAGAAACTGAAATTTCTCCAACCACGAGAGAGGGAGTGCCATTGGCTGTGGACAATATATGGTTGTCTGAGGATTTCATGGACTAAATATGTTTACCGTCAAAGGACATGTGATCTGTGCCACCTGAATCAATTATCCATTCACTATGACTAACACGAACATAGGTATGAAGAGACTTACCAACATTCCCAGAAGTAGCAATGAAAGAAGAGGCTTCCTCAGTAGTACTGGTGTTGGTGGAGGGCTCAACCACAACAATAGAAGCATGATGATTTGACTTTGAATTTTGCTTGCAAGGTGCCTTGGCAAGATCCCACCATTCTGAATATCCAGTTAATTCATAGCAACGTGACTTTGTATCCCTGGTTTCTCCATTGTGAGTACATACACGTTCTGATTTCGCAGCCCCTATTTCATAGCTACAATTTTGTGATCCAGGTGACCGATTTTGGTCAGTTGTGTGATTCGGTAGACCAGAAGTGCGGTCTAGTTTCGAATGTGTTTGTAATTGGTAAAGTTTGCCTTGATGAGCCACCATAGCAGCGGATTTAGAGTGTTTAGGTTCACCTTGAAGTGCAGCTCGACGAACGGCATCATGGTGAACATATGCATAAGTTGCTTCAAGATCGAGTGTAGGATCCTTTCTGAGAATCTCACCTCGAATTTGTTCAAAGTCTGCATCTAGTCCATTCAAGAAGATATGCACTCACAGTCTCTCAACTGATTTTTTATAGGCAACAACATCTTCGGGATCCTTCATGACAATCCTATCACGATGATCTAGTTCTTGGAAGATTTCTACTAGATCACCATAAAAGGTGGAAAGAGAATGACCAACCTGTTTGGTGGAGAATGCCTGTTGATTTAGTGCAAAGAGTTGCGATTCATCTGATCCATCCTAGAAAGCTTTAGCAAGAGCAATCCAAATTTCACATGTAGTAGACAGTCTAAGATAGTGCTTCATAATCTCGAGTGAAATATAAGTCAACAACCATCCTTTAACCTTTTGATTTTCAGCATACCACTTTGCACAGGCAGCATCAGTAACCTGCGGAATAGGTGTTTTACCCATGAGGTATTCAAGCTTCTCATGCCCTGCGATCTACATTTCCATGATTTGGGACCAAACATCATAATTAAATTCGGTAAGGATGATATTGGTGGTGAAACTAGGGTTCTCTAATTGAACATGAATGAATAGTACAAAAGATGATTCGAGTTAATCCTTAGTCATGATGCAAGGGGTATATGAGAACAAATTAGGGACTTGAATTACGGAGAACCAACTTGGAGATAATTGCTCCCAATTGTCAACATATTTCCCTGCTAACCTAGAAAGAAAGACACTTTAAGGGATAGTAAAGTATCTCATATGTAATGGTAAGAGCTCCTAAAGGGCCTTACCTGCAGACTCTAAATATTATCGGCAACAACAATAAGAGTGTAGATCAGCTGTCATTTCCTGGGAGATAATCTTCATCATGCTGGATTTTCTGTCTGCCTGTTTCTTTTTAGCCATCGAGAAAGGTATCATAGCCAACCTCCTGAGCAAAATCAGTAGCCAGATTATTCAAAACGAAGTAATTTTAGGTTTAGATGTCTTGATAAGGCAGAAGGAAAATAAATTGTGTTTTTTTCCATTATAAGATGGGGGATTTTTTTGAAATTCACCTAATTTGTGGATGTGACCGACGTTCGTGAGCCTCAACCTTCCCTCCTTCTGTTTCCAGTACCACAGCGAAGATCTTTCCTCTATAATCTATCTTGTGAGATTGATGAACTACCATGAAGAAGCAATATGAATCGGATTTGCTTACAACCTGCCACATTACTGCTTGATACACCACTTGCAATATTGTTGAGAAGTCTCCAACATGTGGCATCTCTTGCATTTGACACCAGTGTTAAAAAAACTTTGGATATAAAATATCTTTGCACACCACAAAACTTTACCCCAACTGGACTTTGGATAAAATGAAGGCACGGACTAGTAAGTTGTCACAACTTTCCTGGATTTTGGATACAATTTAGCTTGTCACAACATTTGCTTGCATTGCATAAGCTAAATTTGCAATAAAAAGTTTTTTTTGGACAATAATTAATTTAAACTAAAAATTTGATAGATGAAATTAAAAAAAAATTGTTACATAGTGATTAAGCCAAAAAAATCAATCACCCAGTCAATTAATACAGAATTAAAAATCTACTAATCATTATAGTCCTCCTAATGACATGGAATTGCTTTAAAAACTGCGCATCATAGATATTTTATTTTGTAAAAAAAAAAATTCAAGAATACATTTTCAAGCATTTACAAATGTTTTCTCATCGACACTGTTCTCAAATTTCATGGTTCTTCTAACGGTTATGAAGGAAGAATGTTGTGAAAATGTTATTGTAAAACATTTCAAGTAGGATATAGAAAAAACATAATAAATCAGTATCGGGTTTCTTACTCTGTTTGTCAAATTTAGATATAGAAAAAAATTATAAAATATTATGGGAGTTCTTTTTACCTATATTAAAAGAAGTGAAGTTTGTGCCATTGTTCAATATGGATAAGGGTTTTGTTTATAGTATATGATATTACAAATCTCTAATCAGTTTATTTGCCACGTGTGTAGAATTAGATAAAATTGTCTTTTTTAGTCCCATTATATTTTGGGAAACAAAGCTTATGCTTAAAAGGTAATATTTTAGAATGCCTAAAGCTTTAAATTGATTTTCAAAAGTCATATTTGATAATTGCTTTTACACATTAATAAATAAAAGTATTGATTTTCAACTATTTAGGTGTTTTAACAAGGTGAGAGAAAAACTTAATAAGTGATGGAATAGGTGTTTTAATAAAGTCAGAGAAAAACTTAACAAGTGATGGAATAGTTTTTATAACTAAAACATAAAAACCATAGAAGTGGTGGACAAATAGTCATGTAAATCTTACAGCATGTAATATTCTGATATTCCCAAAATCTCTATTAGAGCGAAAAACTCCGTGAAAATGAACTCAACAAATTGAGACCAGTCAGTGAACCTTTCGTGGTGCAAACTACCCATCGAAGATTGTCAACTTGTCCTTGGTCTATTTGGCCTCATGGAAATGGTTGCTAGATTGTTTCATTCGTCTTTAGTCGTCATGGAGAACACGATAATCAAATTTGGATAAAATAAAGGAAGACGGCAATTAAATTTTGGTAAACTAAATGAAGAGTTTGAGTCTTAGTTTATAAGAAAATGTAAATTTTATTTTAAAAATCTAAATAAGTAAAGATAACAATAGTGGATGATTATGGAAATTTATAGTAAATGGCTAAAGTTAACCATAATCTAATTGTGGTAAACTATTGTCAATCATAATTTACTTTATTTAGGATGATTGACGTTTTTTTAGTAAACATGAAAATGCAAGCTTGACGTTTTTTTAGTAAACATGAAAATGCAAGCTTGCTTGAATTTCTAGAGAATTGTCTTTTGAAAATTTGTCTCTATTTAGGATGCTTGACTCTATTTAGTCAACATGACTACCCAGTGAACCATAAAATGCAACCTTGATTTTTTTGAGAATTGTCTTTTGAAAATTTATCACTATTTTTTTTTATTTAATTAGAGTTTTAAATATATATTTTTTTATTTTATATTTATAATTATAATAATATATATAATATTTTAATTTAATATGGATTATAGTTTACCTTTATATTGTAAGGTTTTTATCTTATTTAATCTATAAACTTAAAAATATTTTGTTTCTATTTTTTTTTTTTTTAAATTTCAATGATAATATATAGTGTTTATTTCTACATAGTTTTGTAACTTACATATAATTTTCTCTTTTATTTATCTATGTTACATTATTAAATGTTTATATAAAAAAATAATAATATTATTATTATTTGCTATTTATTTTATTTATATATACAAATGTGTGATAGATATATCGTTCTTTTTTTTGCTGGTGCAAGAGAGGAACCTTCTATGGCATTAATTCAAAATTAACTTACATATAATACAACCACTCACACACAGAGTGGACACAAAACCAAGGTGATGTCTACCAATGGTACGGATACATAAACCAAAGCCAAAGGACTAAAGACCCGAAAGAGACCAACCCAAAATGAGCAGTCAAAAGCTTAACGAATAGTTGTTCGCAGCTTACCACTTAAACCAATGGCGGAGATGAACATCTGACTACAAATGGCTAGCCGAACTGGACATCTCGGCCCCACAAAAAGCCTGAAAAAACCAGACCGTGATCTCAATCAACAGATCCAACGGTGAAAAAGAAAATCACACAACCCCACATGCCGCTATTTAACGTGCGATCACGGTGGTTTTCCAAATGGTCCCCCTGCCACGTGTTAAACACTGAATGGGATCGCTGCAAAAAGGGTGAAACCGCTTCCCGCTCACGGGGCTTGCGATCACTCCAAAATTGCTCAGGATACGGACAATCTCTCGAAGGTGAAAGAAAAGGAAGTTGGGGGCGCCAAGAGCTCCCTGCTCCTGACCGCTCGACAAACCAGCTTTGCCAGTGATATTGTGAGAAGAGGCCTCTGCCAACCTGTCTAAAACCCTCAGAGAAAAGCCACCCGCTTTGCAACCACTGAAGCTATGATTGAGCTCACTTCTCCGAACATTAAACACCAAAGCTCACTATTCTCTATAAAAGCAAAAATGCACACTCATCTACTCATATCGCTTCTGAGTTATCAGTGCTACCCTGCATGGTCCTGCTTCTAAACAACAACCAATCTTCCCGTGCTTGATCATAGCATTTCGCTTTGAGACTCAGTTGAGTTAGCTCTTGCCATTTTGTTGCAAGCTTTTCCTCTACGCAATTCACTCCTTGATTAGCCACGAGATCCGCCAGCTTTTTGGCCGATCTTCGAACATGTTTCAGAGTTATTGTACGGAGGCCTAGATGGTGGTTGTGGATCCGTTGAAAGATCTAGATGAGCCTCCAATTCTTTGAGACATTTTTCGGTGCCCTACCCCAGCTGATTCTCTTGGTTGAGTTAATGATTAACTCAAAATCAGCTTCAACAATCACATTGAGTCGATTATCTTGAAGCACGAATTCTAAACACTGTTCCATAGACAGAATTTATGCCATATTGTTGGTGGCCTTTCCAAGATGACCATGGAAAATAAACAAGATGTTCGCTTTTCCATCTCTTAAAACTCCGCCATGACCCATTGTACCCGAGTTGCCCTTTGAGGCTCCGTCAATGTTGAGCTTCAAAAAACCCTTGGGGGAGGTTGCCAAAAATCAAGCTCAGAGTCTCTAAAGAGATTCTTCCTGCCCAGGCTCTAAGGAATAAAACTCTGTAATCCTAGCTGGTAGAGAATCCTCCACTCAGGAGCCGAGGGAGGATTCTCAGGGAGATTTCGGACAATAGAACCCACCATCTCTTGAAGCCGTTTTAGGATCTGCTCAAAAAGAAAAAGGGGAGGTTTTTTATTCTCCTTGAAAATCATGTTATTCCTTTCTTTCCAAGTGTTCCAGATGATGAAGCCTAGTGTTAGAGCCCAAGCTATGCTAAGAACTTCGTTATTCGTAAAATTGCTTCTCCACATGCTTAGGGTGTTGATGATGCTTCCTTGGTCTCTATCTGATTGCTGGAAGATGGAGGCGAAAGAATCCCACAACTTGGAGGAAAAGGAGCAGTTGTTGAGAAGATGCTCCATTGTTTCCTCTTGAACTTCACAAAGCTAGCACCTAGAAGGCCCCAAAACACCTCTTTTCCTAATATTGTCCCAAGTCAAAATCTTCCTGTGTTGCACCATCCACATGAAGAGTTTAATTTTCATCCAACCTTGTTTTCTCCAAAGCCTTTGCCATGCTTTATCCGAAGCCTGGGAAGCCAAACCAAGGAGAATTATTTTAGCCTTCTTAAGATTATAGATGCCCTCATTGTTGTTTCCCCATCTTAGCCGGTCATTCCCTTCTAAAACTAGAATTTTCCTTTGATCTAACTCTTGCATTAGTATTTTAGCTTTGTCTTTTAAAGAGTTGTCATCTCTAAGATCAAATTTCCTCCATTTTGTGCACTTTCCTACATTGTTGGTTTGATCTCAGAAATCCTTAACTTTGATTTCCTTTGCCTTAAGTTCCTTCAAATATTCTTTTAAAAGAATGGGTTCCTGTTACCATCTGTCCTCCCAAAATAGAGCTAAGTTTCCCTCTTTAATTTCCCAGAAACCATTCTCTTGGACTAGACCTCTATTGTCCCAAGCCTTGTTCCATATGTGTGATCCCTTGATACCACCATCCATTCTTATATGATCCTCACTAGGCCATGAACTGGCATATTTTTCTTTCCAAATTGTAGCCCACTGAGCCTTTGGTTCTTTTAGCCATCCCCGCCATAATTTATCCCCTAGAGCTTTGCTTAAAATTTCAGGCTCACCCAATCCAAGGCCTCCATGATTTTTGGGTTTGCATATTTTTTCCCAGGCTACCAAGGTCCATTTTTTCCTTACTTCCCCCTTTCCCCAAAGAAAGTTTCTTTGTATGTTTCTAAAAAGATGCAAGACTCCTTTAGGAGTTGGGAGAGCCGAAAGCATAAAAACTGAGATTGATTGTAGAACAACCTTTGTTAGCACTAATCTGCCAGCCAGGTTTAAGGACCTAATTGTCCATTTTTTAATTTTGTCTTGCAGGTTACTGATCATCGGCTCCCAGATGCTTTTGTGTAGAGGCTTAGCAGTTAATGGAATCCCCAAATATTTTGAGAGGAGAGAATCTCTTTGAAAGCCCAGAATTTTAGCAATGTTCTTTTGAATGGCTATATTAGTATTGAAGAAAAAGATCTTGGATTTGGTGAGATTAACTTCCATACCTGAAGCCTTGGCAAATTCATTTAGGATCTGTTTGAATGCATGAGCTTCTTTGATTGTGGGGATTCCTTGCAGCATGATATCATCCACAAACTGTTGATGCATCCAAGCTTGTCCCCTGTTAGAGAGTTGGAGACCTTTGATCTTACCGACTTCTTTAGCATGATTGATAGACCAACCCAGTCCTTCCATCATTACGATGAAGAGAAAGGGAGAGAGTGGGTCCCCCTGTCTGAGCCCTCTAGAGGGAAGAAAATTTTTAGAAGGAGAGACATTGATCAGAATAGAGAAACTGGAGGAGGTGACCAGGGCCAAGATCCATCTTACCCAGTTGTGATCAAACCCAAAAGCTATTATAATTTTCCTGATATAGTTCCAGCTCAGTTTATCATAGGCCTTAGCAATCTCCACTTGCATGATCATACTAGCCTTTTGGTTGATAGTCAGAGAATGAACCATCTCATGTGCTTGAATGATGTTATTAAGAATTTTGCTTCCTTCCACATAACCAGATTGTTCCACAGAAACCAGGTAAGGAAGGAGAGGTTTGAGTCTATTGGCCACCACTTTTGATATTATCTTCTAGACCACATTACATAAAGTTATTGGTCTAATCTTGTCAGGAGTCTGAGCCGCCTCCTGCTTGGGGATAAGGGCAATGAAGGAAGTTTTCAGAGCTTTCAGAATAGGTTTATTCATCCTGGAATCTTCTACCACATTCAGAATATCATGTTTAACAATACTCCTACAGGCCTTGAAGAAATCAACGTTAAAACCATCTGGGCCCGGTGCTTTACCATTTTGAATTTCCTTGAGCACTTCGCTGACTTCCTCTTTGGATACTGGCTTGTTGAGGTTGAAATTGTCCTCACAGGACACTAGCCTAGGAATGTGTCTTGTGAAGTTTCTGATGGAATTCTCTTTGTCATAACAAGTTTCTTTGGAAATGCCTTGAAAGTGCTCGTCCAGAGCTTTTTCTATTTCTACATGAGAACTGTGAACAATTCCTCTCTCATCCTTGATCACTGAAATTATGTTGTGAACTATGTTCGCCATTGTGGATATATGGAAGAAGTTAGTATTTATTTCTCCCTCTTTGAGCTATTGAACCCTCGATTTTTTACTCCAAAATATTTCCTCTTGTTTGCATAAATCCTCCCATTCTTGATGGCATTTGGTGACCTGAACATTTTTGGTTTCATCAAAGCCGTCTGTGATAAGGGCTTGGTTGAGTTCCTGCATTTTACCCTCTACTTCTTTTTTAGCTGCAAAAATGTTGCCATGTTCATTCTTGTTCCATTCCTTGAGCCTAAGCTTGATGTGTTTAAGTCTTTTATGAAGGAAGAACATTCTGGTGCCCTGAATGTTCAAATCTGCTGACCACCATTTGGAAATATTACTGTTGAAATCTGGATGGGAAAGCTAGATGTTTTCAAAGCGAAAATGTCTATTCCTTGGATTACCAATACTTTGCACCTCCAGATGAATCAGCCAATGGTCAGATCCTCCAAAAGGTAGAATTCTTGTTGATATTTCCTTATTATTGAGCATAAGGTCTTCAGATATCATGAATCTGTCTAATTTTGAAGCCACCTATGATTCTCGTCCTCTTTTGTTGTTCCAAGTAAATATGCCATTACTAGTTACAATTTCCACTAAATTCATAGTATTAGTTAAAGACTGAAACTTCAGAGAGTCTTTACTTTGAATTCGGGTTCCACCTTTTTTCTTTGAAAGCGATTTAATCATGTTAAAATCCCCTCCTAGTATCCATGGCATGCCTGCATGTCTGTCCCTAAGTTCCTCTAGAGAATCAAGAACTTTTAGTTTTCCTTCTAGTCTTTGGGGTCCATACACATTAGTGATTAGGTATGTTTCCTTATCTCCAACAGGTTGGATGACCACAGAAAGATATTCTTGAGATGCCTCAGCATCTAAAATATCTATTTTCTTAGGATTCCAAAGGGTGAGTCTACCTCCTATTATATTCTCCGCTTTGACTTCTAGAAACTCATAACTATTGAGCCACTTGCTATGAATCTCTTTTAATTTTTGAATGGAACATTTGGTTTCCTGGATGAAGATCACATCTGGAGCTATTTGTTTCATTCTGTTACTAATCAGTCTCTGTTTTCTTTTACTACCAAGACCTCTAATATTCCAAGAAGTGAACTTCATTATTAAATATTGGTAAAGGAGTATCTAGTTAGGTCTTTCATCTTACCTGAGTCTATCATTAGCTTTCCACATTCCATTAATAGCTCATTCTGCTTTTTCCTTCCTCTTTTTTTTCCTGCGTTTCTGGGTGCTAATCCATGTATAGGTTTTGTCGGTTTTACCCCTTCATTGCTCTGCTTTTCCTTTCTTCTTTGCTGCTCCAGTCCTTTGTTTTGGGTTTTCCATATATATAGTTGTTGGACTCTATTAAACTCCCCTTGAGGTAAAGATTCTATCCCTTCTTTAGTTCCTTGAAACAAGAAATGCTCCAGATCAAGATTCTCTTTCTCCAGAATTGCCTGAAGTTCTTGATCCTTTGTTTCCATCTCACTTTGGGTCATCAATGATCCATTTCTATTTCTGCATCACTCACCATCGTTTCTGTCTATAGATTCTTATCTGGTGTTTGTTCCTTGTCCTCTTCTTTCCCTTCTTCCATTAACTCTTCCCCCTTCGTCTGGCCTGTTGTGTTAACTACTTCTTCCATTTCAAGGACTTGGAAGCTGTTTTTGTTGGTTTGTTGTCCTTCAGATTTCTGTGCCTTTGATCCCTTCTTGCTTCCTTTTCCTTCGTTTTCCACTTTGTGAAAGCTTTCAGAGTCTTTCATAATATTAGCTTTACTCTTATTCTCTATTTTAATGAGAGGGAAATCCCTGAATAGGTGCCCATGTTCATGACATTTACAGCATCTGAACGGAATATGTTCATAATCTATAGTTTGAACCCATTCCTCATCATAGACTTCTAAGATTATGTCATCTGGAAGAGCTCCAAAGAGATCCATCTCCACACATATCCGAGCAAAGGAAGTATACTTTCCCCTCCTAGTGGCTTCAAAAGCTTTAACAAACCGTCCTAACCTATTTCCTATGGTTGTTAACGACTCTGTTTGCCAATAGTCAAGCGGAAGAGAATAGAGCCTTACCCAAACTAGGACTGAAGTAAAGGGCTCACGTTCCGGGACAAAGTTCATGATCCAAGGTCTCATATAGAGACCTGTAGTAGCAAAGAAGTAAGGCTCTCCTTCAAAAACTCTATCCTTATCTTCGATGTTTGCAAAAACCACGGTAAAGAAACCCTTTGAACCTACGTGTAGGTCAGTGCTTCCTTTTGGTTTCCAGTGGTATCTTATCCACATTTGTAAGGCCTTTTCAGTGGGCCATAAGCCCATGAACTTGCAAATGATTGCATAGGTTTGCATATGGTCCTTGTGCTCCTGCAGAGCAGGGTCATTTAACGTAACTTTGCGAGTTACAACAACTTTGGGCTTACATGGGCCCATGTGTGCTTTGTTTTTTGTTCCTTGTTCCTTGTCTTCTTCATCATTTTCTTTAATAATAATATTCTCCTTGGATTTTTGTTCGTCTTGTTCCTCAACACTGTTCCTATTCCTTCCCTTTGAAGGCCCTCTTTCATATTCCATAGGTTTTTTTCCCTGCTAGTCATGGCAAGTTTGAAGGAAGGATTGGAGCTCCCTCCTTTGTGCCCCTCCATGGATCGCCGCCCCTACAACAACTCAATAACCCTAGTATTTTATTTTTTTGCCTTCTCGCTCCGTCCAAGAAAAGAAAATTCCATGATAAATATATCCTTCATTATATATACTTATATATTTTTAAAAAATATAATAATAAAAACTAGTTTTAAATATTTTATTAGTTTCTCATTAACATTTAATAAATAATTGTGTCCACTCTCTTTCCACACATACACATAGTGGCTCATTGAAAATGTTAGTTTTAATAGTTGAGTATACATCATAAAAACTCTTTAAAAATAATTTAAATTAATTTAATTTAATATATTAAATTATTATTATCAAAATAAATTATAAAATTCAATTTCATTAAAACTATTCAATTATTATAATAACATTTTTTTTCTTATAATTAAAAAATATTAAAAAATATAAAGCATAGTAATTATTTGTAAAAAATAAACCTATACCTGAAGAAACAAAATAAGTGGATACCAAAATAATGGAGGAAAAATAATTTTCCATCGATCTGTGTAACTAGACACAAAAACATACACATCATGTTTAAAACATTTAATGTTTGGGAAAAGAAAACACGATAGTACTCAGTGGATAAATAATGGGTTATTGTTCACAACCTTCTATGTTTTGTACCGTGCCTGTCAGGACTTTCACGATGTAGAGCCACAACGGCATAAACATAATGTATATCGAATATCATATTAGATGAATAAAATATTAGCGGCATGCATCTTCTTCCGAAGATAATTATGAGCATGGCCATTACAGAATGAAAAAAATGAAAAAAATAACCTGCTTAATTTTGTATGTTTTTATTTCTGGGTAGTTTAATTTATAGATTAAATGATATTTTTCATGATTATTTTTTCGGTTATTTTTAATTAAAATTTGATAGAGATTTTTAAAAATTTGAGTTTAAATAGTTTAATTGGTATAGTTCAATTGTTTCAGAGATTTTAAAAAATTAATTTAATTTGCATAATTTAAGTGCTTCATAAATTTTAAAATATTAGATTCATTTATATATTCAAAAAATTATATTTTAAACAATAAAAATTTTTAAAACTATATTATTAAATTTTAATAAATTTCAGTGAAAAAATTATTTCGTCACTAAATTAAACTAAACCATAAAAAATTACTATTATTTTCTTACCAATAAAATTATGTAATAACATCAACCAATATTTTTTTGACGACTAAAACAATGTAAATGTTATTAACCCAATCTTCACTTGAACTGAATTAATAAAGATTAATTACTATGGAATGTCCTAGGTCTATGTTAGGTATGATATAGGACATCTTTATTTTAATAGTGTAACGATATAAATACGACGTTCTAACCGGGATGGGTTTTGGGTTTTAGGTTTTAGTGTTAGTTTAGATATAGAAAATTATTTTTTAGAAGTTAATAAATGTTTTTAAAATGAGTCGATTTTTTTATAGAATTTTAAATCGTTATAAGTGGATGTCATTGCTAGGTTTTTATAGATTATTAAAATTATCTTTATAGATCATTATCTATTTAAAGGACCTATTAAAAGTATCTTTATAGATTATTATCTATGCAAAAGATATAGACAACTCTATAAAATTTATACATAAATTTCTTTTTTTTCATGTGTGTGATATAAATACGATTACAAGGTGTTACATAATATGGATGAGTCTAAAATCATTGAGCATGGTATGGGGAGGAATATTAATGATGTAGAGATTAAAATCATTATGTTAAAAAATGAATATTTATCTTAATAGAGTGATAGGGTGGAATTATGATATTTACCGTAGAAGGATGCATGTAATATTTTTAGTCATATTTTGAGAATGAAAGAAAATATTAGAGGGATAGAAGCGTTTTTTCGAAGCTTATTGATGAAGGACATGGTCCTAAGCCACTACACATTTTTTATAAAGAGAAGCTTTATCCTATAGTCTTAACCATGACATGTGATTAAAAAAAATGTCATGATGCATAATATATGTTTTTAAGGTTTATAGGCCATAGAAAACATCTAAAACCGCCACATATGCTTCATAAAAATAATCTTAATCACTAATTTATAGTAGGCACGTCATCACTCTTATGCACCATAGATGGGCCTTGCATCCATTACTATTAGTTGAGAAGGAAAACTAATGTGTTAGGCATAAAATATGGTTTCAAGGTTCATGGATCATGCAAGCAAATCCTATACTAACATGCAAATATTGTATACATAATATTTGGAAGAAAAGTGTAACATCAGTACCATTATAAGGTATGGTTATGTGTTGGATAGGAATGAATTTCCAAACAATGTCTAAGGATGAATGTCAACATGCTATAGCTTCAAATATGATTTGAGGGATTATATGCCACGTGCATGGTCCCAACTAGTACTTTTGTCTTATGAAAGAAAGCTTTGGGTGATGACAATAATATGGATACCAGTACAATGTTTTCTAAGACATGGGACCAGTTTTAGGTCAAGGCCATGTTGTAGGGATGAAAATTAATCTACTAGGGGCAAAGATGTACTTTTAGGGCTCATAGGTCATGTTCCAAGTCCCAATCCATCATATAGGTCTAATGAAGGGAATTCTTAGTCCAAAATTGTAAAATGGTAATTATTACAAGGTTTATGAGCCATGTATTAGGGCCCTCAACATGACATGTGACAAATACAAATTTATTAGGACTAAAGGGTAATTTTAGGGATCATAGTCTATGCATAATGGCCTAAACTGCCACAAAATTCTTGTACTAGGAATATTTAATGCATGAGTGTAATAATAGTGTAAGTTTTGTCCACCGCATATAGGTCTATGGCTCTATGAATGGAGAAAGGAGTAGTTAAAATATTTCAGAGTGTAAAATATGATATTTTTTGTCATGGACCATGTAAGGGGTATCTAAACACCATAGAAAACATGTATATGAAAATTTTGGCCACTTAATATAATATTGGTACAATCATGATTTTTTTAACTAAATTGATATGTTTCAAGGACCTTGGAATCATTCCACATAAAACAAAATCATCTAAGAGTCAACAATATTATTTTAAGGAGCATGGGCTATGAGAAGCAACCCCAAGAGGGCCGAGAAAATGAATCTTTGGCCAATTATTGCAATAGTTGATATTATATGGTTTTCTTGTTCATTTATGGGTCTTGAGATAATATCCATCATTTAAGGATGGAAACGAAGATAGGAAGGTATGAAATACATTTTTAGGGATCATGATCCATGTGCAAGGTCCTACAACACCACATAAGTTCTATAAATATAATGTTTGGTCAATTAGTGTAACATGACGACTATTGTAATGTTTTCCACACAACATATAGGTTGTAGGGCCCTATTCATAATTTAAGGATGAAAAAAAATATCCAAGGGTCTAAAAGTTGATTTTAGGACTCATAATCTATGCACATGGTCCAAATTCGCCAATAGTAAACAATATAATGAATCATTTCAGCATGATTATAATATTAGTCTCATTAAAATATTTTAAAAACCACATGTGGATCTCAAATTCTTACTCATTGGTAGAGGGGAAGAAACAATATCTTTGGCCTAAAAATAGCTTTGATGGATCATATGTCATGCATAACATCCTAATCTATAGGTCTTGTGCATAGAATCTTTGGTAAATGAGTATGGTTTTGATATAATTATGAGATTTTGTGAACCATGACCGTGTCTCAAGGACTTTGACAGAGTCTATGGTGTAACATTAACATCATAGAAACTAAAATGTGTTGTTAGAGCTCATAGGTGATGCATAAGGCCCTAAATAAAAAAAAATCTATAATTATAATCTCTTATAAACAAGTGTAATACTCTAAATTACAAGGATTTTCATATCATTGATACATCTCAAGTTCTTAACCATTAGCTAAGAGGGAGCACTAGTATATTAGTACATAAAGTATTTTAGGCATCATTCGATAGGCATAGGAATACAAACCACCATATAGGCCATACATAGGGAATATTGTGCACTTATGTGTAATATGAGTACTATTACAAGGTTTTGCACATCATGGATGTGGTTTAGGTCCTTGGCCATGAGACAAAGAGGGAAAATAATGTCGCAGTTCCTAAAATATGTGTTTACCTAGGCCACAAGATATGCATAGGGTTGCATACCATTTAATTGATCCCATAAATGGAATCATAGTCCCACTCGCGTAATATGAATACCTTTGTAATGTTTGTTTGTAGTGTGTATGGGAATTGTGGTACTAGCAACATTTTGAGGTTTAAAATGTAGGTGTTAAGCACGTGTTTCACTTAATGATGTAAAATATCATAGAACAACTATATATTTTTTTTCAATAAGTGTAATATGTGTGACATTACAACGTTGTCGCTTGAAGATCTCAAACAATGGTGCAAAGATGAAATTAGATATATTAGATCCTAAAAGATACTTTTAAGGTGTTTAGGCCATGTAAATAACATCAAAAGACCACATAAATCATGTATATGAATTATTTTCCACATAAATGTAATATCAATGCCATTACAATGTTTTGCATACAACACATTATTCTTAAGGCATTTACCATTATATAAGGAGGACATCAATGTATTGGTGTTTAAAATATGTTTTTAGGGATAATTTCGTGTGCATAGGTATTAAAACAACACACATGCCATGTAAAGGGAATGACTTTCCTTTTCATACATTATGGGAATTGTTACAATGTTTTTTTCACTAGAGGAAAGACCGGGGGTTAACCATGGTCTAAGGATGAAAAAATGTTTTAAGTCCTAAAAGGCATTTATAGAGCAACTAGGTTATACATAAATTCTCAAACAACTACACAATGACATATAAAGGGAATCTTTGACTTGTGAGAGTAATATTAGTGCAATTATAATGTTTTTCATAACATGGATGAGTCTTAGTGCCATGTTTTAAGAATGAAAACCAATTTCTTACGACCCAAAAGGCACATTCAAAGTTCATGGATTAGAAAAGGGCTTGAAACCATCGTTGAACCCTTGTAAAGGTATTTTCTACCCCACAAGTGAAATATAGATGTTGTTATGAGGTTTTGCATATTGCATATGGTTTGAGGCTATTCTTATCTATTGGAAAGTGAACCCAAGTCATAGTCTCCAAATACACATCTCGATACTTAATGGGAAATTCACAAGACCTAAATAATCTTACATGATACATAGATAGAGTGATTAGACTACATGTGGCACAAGAATGACATTCCATGTTTCTATGTACTGTGGATAAGCTTTGTTGTGTTAAATATGGTTTTGGAATAAAGTCTAAATAGTTAGATACCAAATAGAATTTAAAAGACCACATAGCCGCTTAATAATGGCATGAAGATTAAAAACATGCACCTATCGTAATAATGGTAACAATTAGTTAAACTAACCCATTAAAACAAAAAACAAATTAATTAAAAACTTTTACAAATAAATGTTGGTCCAGCGTGTAGATTATATCAAATAGTTTAGATATAAGTGGATCAAATTCCACCCATATCTAAGCGAATGGAAATATAACGTGTTTGGCTATAATAACTAATAACATAAATGACAAATCATATATATTTTAAATCTAACTTTTATTTTTATATTTTATAAATTTTCACATATCATTATATTTTTTCATTAAATTATTCTTCTAGTACTTTAAATATGTATTAAATATTTTTATTAATCATAATATAAATATATATTTTTAATATAAATTAAATATTTTAGTATTTTATATTTATACATCAAGCAATATATTCTATTACCTTTTCCAATATATATGAATTCAATGTTTGATATTCCCAATTTTATTGAATTTTTTTAAATTAAAAAATAATTTTATTAAGATAAAATTTAGATTATAATCTGAAAACTTAAGTAATGTTTCTTATGACACACTATTCATTTATATTTTTTTAATTATTTTAATTGAAAAAAAAAATGAGTATATTTTTTTAAGATATTATCTTAATCTTTCATTTTAACTTCAATTCCTTAAATCTATATCATTCATCTAATAAAGTAGTGATAGTTAAATTGAAATTGCAGAATCCCTATTCTATAATAGGCACACCTATCTATGTTAACAAATAGACACATATAAAAGCATAAAAATTAACTATAGTTAAATTAATTTTATTATTGTAGGATTTATTTAACATTTATATTATTATTATTGAGTTTATACAATTTAATAACTATAATATTAATATTGAAATTAAAATTGTCAGATTTATAAAGAAAATATTAATTGTAAATTTAAAATTTCAATTAAATTTATAATGACATTCGTTATAATTTTACTTTATGTACTTTTATTTTTTTTTGTTAGTATGAAAAAAGCACTCATTTTATAAAATATATGAAAACTAGTACATCTAGACCATAAGGAGGTGTCCTCAAGTCCAATTTATATGAAATAACATGTAGGAAATGCAGCCATAGCCAGAAAACAAAACCATCCAAATAGAAGACCCCTCATGGCCTTAGAACCACACATGAACCGTAATTATAAGCCCAAGATCTTGGAGTACGAAAACCAACAACAACAGAAAGTCCATCATAAAGCCATAAACAAAAAATGAAGTAACATATCCAAAAATAGAGCAAGGCAACCAAATTGACCCGACAGTGAAATAGAAGAGTGTGTGTAGTGAAACTAATAGTAGACCATCGTCAGGGGAGAGGAAAATAGTAAGCATCGATGAAACAACCATCCACTTCCAGATCGATATGCATATCATCATTGGGTGCCATGATACCCAACTGAGACATGGCATCATCAATTATATTGTGTTCCCCGTGAATGTGTTGAATGAAGACCTCTTAGAATGTCCCCATGAGATGTGTGATGTTTTGGAGCCATCCCTGTAGATGTGTGTGTGAAGTAGAGGAAATTACTAACACATGGTTGATAATGGATTGGGTGCCCCCATAAATATTCATATTTAGAATATTCAGAATATTAGTGAAACATAGTAACCCCCAAAGGGAAATTGCTTCAACGTTCATGTTGGGTCCTCTGCCACCACTCCAACGAATCTTATATTGCTGGTTTTTTTCAATGAAATTCCTTACCTCGCTTCCACATCTACCATCTTGTTCAACGCCATCAAAGAAGCTTGTTGGGTGGGATCTGTCCAAGCCAGTTGTTCTATGTGAGACTTGATGTGGCCCATAATAGGACAACATCAATAGTCTCGTCCAAGATATGATATTATTGATAATTTGGTCCACATTGAGAGTTTTTCCTTCGAATATGATATTGTTTCGTGCTTTCAAGATTTCCCAAAATGCCACAAGGAGAATGTAGTCTAGTTATTACCTTTTAGTTTTTCGGTTTTTTCAAAATTAATGATACAATTTTTTAAAGATTGTGATTTTTCATTATTTAAAATATATTTTTGAATATACAAATATCTTAGTATCTCTAAATATCATAGAAAATTTTAATTTTACCTATTACAAAATTTTAATTTTGCAATTCTAATAGTTTTCAGTCAAAATTCATCATATATAGAAAAACAAAACTAAAACATAAAACGTTAAAATATGGATTTGATAGCCTAATTTAAATATCAAATAGCATAATATTTTTAACTTACAATTCTAATAAAATTCTTAATATTTTATATATCATAAAGTATATGAAAAAAAAAAAAAACTAAAACGTAAAATATTAAATCGCTGATTTGACATCCCAGAAGTCTAATTTTAAAACTTGGGAATAAAAAAAAATGGTTAGATAATGACTGAGTTATTCCAGACTTAAATGAACCTTATAAGGGAAACAATAATTTATAAACTTAGGGCCAAAAAAATTGGTTAGATAATCACTGAGTTTTTCCAAACTTAAATCAACCTTATAAGGGAAACAGTGCTAAGTTTATTAAAGTATTAACTTATCCATAGATGGGAGATGTCAAAACAGAACGTATTACAAGCTTTTTCAACCAAATAGTTAGCCGGGGTGTGCGGTTTTGTTCTAAAATCCCATTCAGATAATTGAAGGGTGGCTTTTTATGGCACTTCATATTTTTCGATTCAAAAGTTTTATACACTGATCAATAGATCACCGTACTAGAAGAAAAAAATACAATTGACCATCCCCTTATTTTAATGAACTAAGGAGCAACCCCCTTACCATACAAGTGACCATATACCCACTTATTTTAGGATAATTACTAGCTATTGCCCCAAAAGGTGCAAAGAGAGACCGATAGATTTTTTTAATTGGAAAAATGGTATAAAATTTGGAAAAATGATACAATTTCTATGCCTTATACCATATATATTGACAAATTTAAATTTCATATAATATTGTAAAAAATGATATTTTAGTTTTATGAATGTTTATTATAGGTAATAAGTTTTATTATATATTTATATATATATTATATACAATAATTTATATACTTATAACAAAGTATTAAAATAGAGATATTAGAAACACCATTAATCATTTTAATATTTAAAAATAGAGAATGTTAAAAATCACCATTTAAATTCAATTAACATATTTAGATTATATTATTAATTAATATTTTTTTAAATTGATTAAAATTTATTTATAATTGTTTTTAAATGTATATCTTTATTGCAGTTTGTCGTCATCAAACTCCTCCATCACAAAACTATAATATATCATCATTATTGAAATAGTTAAAATTACTGCTTACTTATTTTCAATTATATATATCATAATTACTAATTAAAAAAAAAAAAAAAATAAAACTTTAAAGACTCTTATATTATAGCAATTGTAGTCGCTGTTTTTAGAAATGCTATTCATTATAAAAGATCACACATGTTTTTAGAAATCTGGTTCATTATAAAAGTTCATACACCTTGAAACTTTGTTGTTATCTATGTTTACACACCTGAAACTCCGTTGTTGTCTAATTGAAACGAGCTTCTTTGCAATTTCATTCTAGCAATTTCATCGTAGATTGCTTTTGAATGTTTTGGTACTAATATTTCTTAGTAACATTAAGATATTTTCAGAAAGATAAAACGATATTTTGCAATTACATCCTATATTTCTTTCCAATTCCATCCCGGATTGCTTTCCAATTCCATCCTGGATTGCTTTCCAATATTTTGGTACAGTAATTATATTTAGTAGTAACATTACCTTATTTTTCAAAAGTTATTCAATGCTTGTGCTCAAGATATTTTAAAGCTATTCAATGCTTCTACTCACGATATTTATAGTTTTATTGCAACCATATTTTTCAAAAGTTATTCAATGCTTGTGCTCAAGATATTTAAAAGCTATTCAATGCTTCTACTCAGGATATTATGACGTCTTAGTATAGATTACCTGTATATTTGCAGCATAAATTATAATGTTATTTTAGTTATTTATTGTGGATTCCTGGAACATTATAATCTTTATCGGACAAGATGGAAATGAGATTTGATGTGGTGGTTTTAAACTTGTATAAATTACCTTTATATATATCCTAAAAATCAAGTTTTTCACATTTTTATCTTAGTAATGCACATGCAATAGATAGGAACAAATATATTAATGGATTACCACAATTCATTTATTTTGGTGATAATTTATTTAGGATGTTGTATGCATAACTATAATACATATCTTCCCAAATCTTGACAAGAATTCACATATTTTGATGATAATTCATTTAGAATGTTACATGCATAACTATAAGACAAATCTTCCCACATCTTTCACATCTTCAAAGTATTTTTACAGTTTTAAAAACAATTAGTCTAACAAGGCAGAGGAGTTGCCTGGAAAGTTATGGAAATTCCGGTTTTATTTAGAGAAAATTCGGCAAAGATTTTAGTAAATCCAAGTTATAGTTGTTAAACTTTAAAATTTTAGCTGTCCTAGACGTTTTTGATGGTGCTGAATCCATTTCCACCATCAAAAACACGATTCAAACACTGCCTCTACAAGAATTTTTGAAAAAAATTTCCCACTTTTTCACTGTCCGGGCAATTCTTCCGCCTCATTACACAACTCCAATTTTTACTATTTTAAATTTGAATTATACCCTAAAATACACGTCCATCCTTAAAACAGGACGTATACCACAAGGTGCTCATCATTAAAACATATTTATCTGAAACTATCAGCAATAAAGTATTTGCTTAAAATTAACTTAACTTTTTGCATTCAATTGATTAAGCTCTACAAATTTGAATTATAGTCATCGAGTAAGGTACACGTGACAGAAACATTTTATAACTATTAAAGTGCGAGGTTTGGACAGTTCCTTTACAAATGAGCAGGTCAACGAACATGTAAAGCGTGGAGATGTAACATAAATGAATGTAGATTTCAAAATTAAAATATGAAAAATTAGGCATTCGAATTTAAAATTTAAGCGGAACTTTTGTAAGATATTGAATTATATTTTCCAACGTAAAAAGTTAAAACCCTAGTAAACCCTAAGGGGACAAAAAAACTGGGGTGGTTCAAGAAACTATGCAAGCTAAAAGTTGAATAGATAGTAGATTTTTCCGGAATCTAAAGTCGTCGCCTCGGATAATAATCTGCAGAATTTGGGATATTGTGGGGATATTGTTAAGGAGGACGAGACTTCTCGTGGTTCAGTTCATCGGTTCCGAGATTTGAAACGTTTTAAGTTTTACCTCACAGTTGAAGCCCAGCGTCTTATCTAACCATAAATTCTATAATGCAATTCAGGAAAAGTTGTTGAAAAATTTAAATATACATTGCAATTCAAAAAAAGTTGTTTTCCAATATTAAAATATGAAAATGCCCTATACTACATACATCAAAGAGGACTGTCATAAAGACTCTTCTAACAAAAACTTGTCATGAATCATTGAGATTAGGAAATATACTATATTTGTAGACGAGAAAGTGCCTTCCTTCAGCTATGTTCCTGGTAACGCCGTAACCATCCTGCAGGCAGTGGCCGCGCTCTCGCAAAGGCGTCCACGTGAAATGCTCACCTGGCGCACAGGGCTACCCTAGCTTTGAGATCCTTGTCTTTCTTTGTGCATTAGCTGCCGTTGAATTGAATGATGGCTAAGGAGTATAGGGCTACGGAGTGTGATGAAATGGCGACCTTGGCCATCAATGACGCTCTGCCACCTCAGTTTTCAAGACAGTAGAATCGGATCTGCACATGAAGGGGGATTAAATTAAGTCGACTCTCTGGAATCGTAAACGTTTGCGCGAAAGTAATATCATGGGCTACTACGCGGACTTTTATTTGTTTATTCCACTGTCATCTGTGGCTTTGACAGAGTAAGTTAGATTTATTGGTGAAAATGGATAGAAGGAATAAAGCTAAAAGGGGGTAAAGAATCAGGGCGCTTACCATGCCCAGAGTGTAGCAAGCTTCAATGTTTCGGCTCATCATTTCATAAAATTGTGTGAACCGCTTGACCAGCTGGAAGCTTTGACGGCGAATGAGCAGGTTGAAGCACTGGATAATACCAGTGGATGGAGGCCTAGAGTATTGAATCTCTTACGTCTGCATAAAGAAAACAAAATCCGTAAATATCAAATTTGAACAAGAAACAAGGCAAGGCAATGTAATGGAGAGTATTGAAGAAAAAGATAGAGATGAATGTGAAAACGCACTTTGTAAGATGCTTAATACTAATTAGTGCTTGCAAAAAGCCACGGAAGAAGAACAGTGCTTGCCAAAAGCCAGGGAAGAAAAACAGCAACAAGTGGCAAGGAAAAAGCAGTAAAAATATCTTCAAAAGTAATGGGAAAAAGCTGTAAGCAATTCAACTCATATTTGGAAAAAGCAAGCACACTTCAAATCTACGGTTGAAAGTGTTTCCTGTGATCCAACGGAGCAGGGTAAAAATGTTGACGATTGTTGATGCATAGAAAGGCCTATCGACCTAATTATCATGATTTTTGGAATATTTTAAAATTTGATAATTAGATAAAAAATCATACAATTAATCTTTCCAAATAAAAATCGGTAGCCCCCTGTCTGCTGGGTAGAGGACAGATTCATGGCGAGCCTTCTTGTGATATAACGTGTCGAGATTAGCACACAAACATCCGTTTGATCAAAGTGTCACATTCGACGCTTTTGGCTTATTTTTGGAGTCACTGCCGACAATTTTGGCTTGGTGTTGCAGGGCCAACAATTTCTGGTCGTTGCATGTCGTGTGGGACCTTGAGGTTTAATGGCAAGACTCTCACATCGACTAGAATGTTCATCCCTCTTACAGAAGCTTTCTTTACCCTTACTCTAATTAACAAAAAAAAAAATTATTTCTTTATTAATTTATTGTCGGAGACAAAATTTTGACTGTAGTCTATTTAAATAATTAATAAATTAAAATTAAAATTAATTAATTTTTATATATATATAACAAATTAAATATTATTATATGTATTTCTTTTATTTAAAAGTAAAGTTATACTTGAAAGAGTTTGCATATTTAAGTTAGCGTGAAAATTTCCATTTTCCAAAATAATTTTTTATTTTTAGAATTTATTATTATATTTTTATTTTTAAATAAATTTGGCAATCAAATAAATTAAACCAGTTGTTAAATATGGATAGATATCAATTTTCATAGTAGTTTTTAAATTATTTATTTTACTTATCCATCTCAAATTACTTAAATTAAAAAGTAATTAAAACTAACAACATTTATAAGATTATTTTAATAATTATTATTAATTATTAAATTATTAAAAAAATAATATATAACTTAAGTACATATACATCTAAAAAAAATGGACAAGATTCTTAATCATGGAGATTTGTCGCCATCTTATTATGTATATTTTTAATCTATAAATAGGTTTTCCTACAATACCATGACTTATCAATAAAGCACTTCATATGAAACTTATTCATATGATTTTTTATAATTAATCAATTTAATTAAAAAGGGAAAAATATCATACATACTTTGGAGATAAATCTCAACCTTTGATTTGTAT